>CATIWO010287359.1:0-17802 GCA_949673435.1 Macaranga tanarius | reverse complement strand
TCCAATTCCATTACATAATAAAACCTTTAACTGGTACAAGCAAACCTAAGAAGACTACCCACGACATGACAAGCAAAATATAAGCCACCATTGTCTTCTTCCTTGATACATCAACCTTACTCCCTTTTTGGGTCTTCAATCGTTGTATTTCCAGCTATAACTCTGCTATCTCATTCTCAACATCCCTGCCTGACACCATATCATCACAATTTGACTTCAACCTTCTGTTTTCAGCTAATAATACTTTATTCTCCAATTTCAGCATGCTAATTACTTCCCTCCCTCTTTCTGTCATTGCTTCATTATGCCACATAAAAAAACCACAGTTTCCACTCTGCATTTTAATAAAGCTATTGATTAATCACCTAATTGTAAGCTTACAAAAGTTCGTAACCAAATAATTTCTACTTCAGTCAAATACATTACATATATGCTTACTTCATAATTTGCACAACCATAAAATCTTCTACTAGGATTGCCTTCCGTCCACGAAGTCCATCTAGCAGCTTTCACTCTATTTCCCCTTGCTCGACAATTGCAGAATATGGGCTGACCTTCATAATCCAATTCCACACTTCTTCGACCATGAGAAGTCACTGACGCTGAAGAGGAAGGCATTACAACTTTCAATTTCTATTTTCCCTTTATCAATTACAACTTCCCCTTTTCAATTTTTCAATTCAATTTTTTAGGGTTCCCTCTGGATGAAACAACGAAGCTCAAATTGCGTTAAACTTGGTAGAAAACCATTACAGTGGACCCCACTTCATTCCACGTCACAACCATTTAACGGGGGTTAGAAACGCAACTGAGCTAAGGGCTCACAGTTGCATTTTTTTGAATTTGTGTGCCTAATTGAGACGCAAAAAATATGAAGGGCCAATGTGCTCCTCGGCACAAACGTTAGGAGCTAAAATGTACCTTTTCCCTAAATTTAATTATAATTTCAATTAATTTTTTTTTTTTGATAGGAGAAAGGGGAGGAGCCGAGACTCGAACTTGAGACCCTCTATACTGCCAGTGAAAGCCTTAACCACTAAGTCAAGAGTGCGCTGACTCAATTAAATATTTTTTAAATCTTCAAAATCATTCATTTTATTATGGTACGTATTTCTCTAATCAAAAATTACTTTAAAAGAGGATAACAATTTATTAACACTTGATAATTTTGAACAACTTGTTTTAATCAATCAAAATACATCCAGCATAAGAAACTTATGTCCTTTGAGTTAGATGACAGTAACAACCTTGATTTCTCACAGTAATTATCATATTTAGCAGCCACCCAGCAGCTAGAAATTGGAATTTTTTGGCAGCTCATTCATAATTTTGGAGATTTACTACTACCATAATTTTGGAGATTTACTACTACCGGCTGATATGCGACAATGATGGAGAAATGAACATTCCCCTTGCTACTATAAACCTCCAAATCAGTTACAACTTCATCAAATTTCCTAAAAGACCAATCACAGCTTAGTGAAGCATACGATAAAAAATATTCATTTAATGTTCCTCCTCCCCATCTCTTTTCTATTTAGCAGCAACAGCAACAGCAGCGGCAGCACGGAACTATTACATGGTCTATGCTCCCCCATATACAAAAAAATTTACAACGATGGCTTAAGAGTCACTAGTAACAAAAAGGACACAGGGGATGAACAAACTAGAAATTGGAAGGGAATCAGCTTTCAATTTGTATGTATGCCTCTCTTTTGGCCTAAAATTCTAAAAATAGGCAACCAAGCAAGAGGCCAATCCAATGGTAGATTTCAAATAAATTAGATCAAAGTGACTGTCAAATGTACTGGATTCTCCTTGGATCAATAAAATATGCCATGGGTCGCAAACCCTGCTGCACAATATCTTTCAAGTAAACACCTTCTGTGGTCACGATTAACTATCCGAGCAAGAATTTAAAAATGTCACTCAACGTAACAATGCCTTCTACACGCTTACTGCCTGCCTCCACAATTACAAGCCGTCTAACACCTGAAACCCACAAATGAGCGACATTAGTTTGGTGCCTGGATTTCCTGAAGGGCACCGCTTGAATTTTGGTAGAGATTTAATTTACCTGGGTTTGCCAATCGCTCCATTACTTTAAGCAGTGTATCTGTGCGCAAACACATCTGACATCTTTGACTTCTTGACTCATATGTAGCATAGGAATCTTGTCCCAATTGCAAAGCCTAATCAATTAAAAAAAAGTTGACTCAACTAAGCCTTAATCCCAGTTGCAGGAAAAAAAAAAAAAAAAAGGAATGGAGACCGCATCCTAAGATCAGCGAGGCAGTAAGCATTTTCACATACGAAAGGTTAAAAGGCATCACCATAAACAAAGCTTAACAATTCCCCAAAAAAAAAAAAATCATGAAACCAGACTCAAGCAGTGGAATTAAATCACTTTGCCATTTCAATAAAGTGAAAATAATCATAAAGTCATTTTTATTACTTGAAATTCTCCAATAAACAACCTAGGGTCATTAAAAAAAAAAAAAAACTAACTCAATTCTGCACCTTGGGGAGTGGGAACATACCAAGGCTGACCTACAATCTTCTAAATCTAGATATTCAAGTGAGTATTGTCATTCAGCTCGGTTTAAACCAATCAAATCTGACTCAGCAAGTGAGAAATAAAACCATATCTATATATTTATGTTATTACATTCAAATAAACAAGTGGGTAGCAAACATCTTGAGCAGTATGAAAACTCGGGGTAAAAAGGGTAGCAATACCTGATGAATAGTCATTTCATTAATATTTATATGTGTATATACTCTGTCTTTCGCCAAAGCAGTTATATCACTGTTAAATAAATAATAAGTATCATTGAAATTAGAAAAAACTAGCAAAATTGAACTCTGAATACAATAACATGACACATAGAAGAACTACTTACCTCCGACAATATATATCTAGTAAAGAGTCATTATCATCAACTACTGGTATTGAACTTACTTGAGCTGCAAAAACAAGGCAACACAGCAGTCTGAGGATTTGTATAAAGTAAAGAATGCTCTCAGCAATATAATTATGAAAATGTTAATGCCAGAAAAGGATATCCCTTGAGAAAATGATATGCCAAGTCCTACCCACTAAACTAAACATCCCAGAGATATAACCACCCAAATTGGTAAAGTTTCTTAGCACCATGCCGAAAACCTTTGATCAAATCCTGCTGATGAGGTACAAAGTGTAAAAGTTGGATGAAATGAAAAATAAAAATCTAATTGAGGTACAAGACTCCCATTTGACCAAAAAGAATGATTTAGCAGATGCATTTCTGTTGGAGAATTTGATGCAAAATTCCTGATATGAAACATCAATCTTGCGTACTCTTTCAAAACAAGCAAAATGGTTCAAGGAAACAGTTCAGAAATTCGCAAGGGTTGGGACCTACGTGCAACCTGTATGGATACATTATGACAACAATTTGAGAATTCATAATATTGATAGAATAGTTTGAAGGTGCTTATGGTGAAAAGTCATGTGACTCAATATTAGTGACATCAAATTCTTTATCAGGAATGATTGCTTCTCCCTGCATAATTATTTTACCTTACAATTTCCATGCACTTGATAAAACCGGAAGCATACCTTGAATCAATAAATTTAAAGCTGAACCAAGTGAAGCACTTGGTCTCAGCATTGCCAAAGGGCGTATATTAGATTCTCCAATCTTTGGAACCCATGTACCCACTGGAATTGCACAAATAGGCAATTGGAGTATGGGCAACGTGCCAGAAGAATGTCTAAAATACCTGCAAACACCTGGAAATTAATGTCCCCCAGTTAGTAATAATGTGCATGCAAGTGCATATCAAATAAATCAAAATGCTTACATTTAAGTATTCCTGAAAGTGAAGCAAGATGCAGGAGCTGGGGGAATGAGCCATCTTCCGAAGATGAATGTATAATGGGAATTGTGGCCACATCATTTTGCAATATTCTCAAAGCAACATCTTTCAAGTTATCATATGGTGCAGCCTATCACAATGAGTGAACACACAGGTCAATTAACAAGAGCTATCAATGCTGAAACTGTCCTTAGAGTAAATAATATGAAAAATTACCACTAACGCTGACTTCTATAAGTTATGGCAATACAAAGAAACAAAGAAATGAAGCGGAGGAATAATTATAGCAAGTTTGCATGTACAGGTCATTTGCACAGAGGGGATAAAAACACAATATAGACCACTCACATGGATAAGACATCTAGGTAAAGCCCTCCCATGCCCATCAATTTGTCCATTAAGATACGCTTTTCCCTCCTTCCAAGCAGATATGGTGTGTGTGGCAAGCTCTTCCTCTGTCAAATTTGACCCATTATTCCCCAGCTGCAAGTAGAGCGTGATTCAGGGTAAAACAAATGCACAACAGAGTGTCAAACATCTTTTTCACTGACTGTACCTTCCATGATATTATTTAAAGCAAACAAGAACATACTAATCCATTATAAAACAGAAAAATCCAGTACGAAATACATTCCAAAAACAAAGCAAGAAGGTGGGGGGAGAGGGGACGGGAAGAATCTCAGAGGTAGCATTTGCTTATAGCAACAGCCTTTGAAAGCAATGCAAGTAAGTTTAATCCATATATAAGACTAATTAATGTATCATTCTTTGCATTAAGGAGACTCACCAGGAAAAGGGAAGTTAAATTTCACTTGCACATACCTCTCTCAAAATTAAAATGAAGTCCAAGGCACTAAGCATTCCAATAAACTGGCTCCTGCTGAAGTCCCAGAGAGGAGCCATAGAGATGCCCTGGAAACAACTTAACTCAGAAAAAATGCATACCCAAAGTTCTCATCAGGCATGAATGGCATCATTCACCAGCAAATGAAAGATAATATGATGACAGAGCCTAAGTATAGCAAAAAGTGGTTTTGACAAATAACAAAATTATACTAGTGATGAGGCTTTGACAAATAATAAATATATAAAGATAATTCATCCTTTCTCATCAAGCAATAAAAAGTCATTGCTAAAGGAAAAATCACAATGCATAGTATTTTGACAAGGAAGACAGTTACATTGTCTTAGCATTTCAGCAAAAAGTTCACTAGGAATTCAAGGGCACTTTTGGGTACAAAAAAATAGTGTTTAAACGCACTTTGGATGCATGCTTAATTCTTTTCCAAGTATGAGATAAAAGAGGTTTTATAAAGAGAGTAAAGAATTTGTTTCCCTTTCTCAAATGGCTTCTCAAATCCAAATTCGTAGGATGATTAAAAAAACCTAGCCCAACTCAACAAGATTATGAAAAAAAGTAAATAACATACCTGCTCGTGTAAAATATGAAACGCTTGCTTTACAGGTAAATCAACATCCAAGGCAACAACCTGTATATTATCCGTACTAAATTAGGATAAAAAGGAAGTAATATGCATACACATCAAGATAAACTGATTAAAAACAGTCTCACAATGCAGAAAATTGGCAAAAGATCCAGACCTTGCCTGACTTGGGAAGTAATTCATATGCAGTCTGTGTAGATAAAAATACAGAGATGCGGTGACGAGAGACCTGTAAGTCAACCTCTGATATGCTTGGTACCACATCGCTCACTGCACCATCTGACACATGAACCTGCATTGTAATTTTGTAAATTACAATGCTGTACACTTAAAATGGGAACCATTTAAACAAAAACTGAATATAAGCAATCTAACACTAATTTATGACCAAGAAAAATGTCAAAGAAATATAACTTAAAGAGTGTAATATGCAATACAAAGATGCTCAGCCATGTTTCTGAGGGAATAAACAGTACACATTGTTGGGGGTAACAGAAAATTCAAATATTAATTCATGAATTAAAATTATATATTAATATAGAACTTTCCCTCACCACGCGTCTAAAGGTCTCATTGTCCAGTTCCATGCCCAATGGCATCTCCTGACCTGTGGCAGGATTGTAATTGGATTCCCCAGTGAATTGGATAGTGTTCACTAAACCATATTCACTTGTTGAGCAAGGCTGGCGCTCATCATGCCGCCATTCTCCATCAACAAAAAACTTGTACTGCATGGTAAAATATCTTATATATCATGAGAGAACAATCATAAATCACACACGCTATGCATAAGCAAGGATATAAAACATCTTTCTAACAGCATATCATGATTAAAATCAAATAATTTGTGAGGTTTAATAAATCGGAATTATTCTTCAAGCTTGTGGATAAGTCCCATTTCATCAGTGATATAAGATCAAACAAGAATTTTGAAAGAAAAGCATCCCATTTCATCATACACTTGTGGAATTTACACCAGCTATTCAAGTATATATCTCTAACATTGTGGATAAGACCATCAACAAAAGCTCCAACAAATTCTAAGCCAAATTCATATGAAGTACTTTTTCTTTCGATATCAGAGAATTTTCATATCATCACATGCAGAGACTAAGAGTACACATCTAGATTAACAAATTCACAAGTGCATGTCACATCACATATACGACAACGACAATGATTCATCATCATGCACTGAGACCAAGAATACCCAACATCTTAATTAACAATAGTATAATTGACCACAACAATGAGAATAATTCTCAACCATCAAAATTACATAAAACCAAACCCACCTGGTGAAAACCTGGTGAAATACTACAAACGGCCTGAAATACCGTAGGGCAACCTTCCACGGGTGACATAGGCACAAGTCTGGTCCATCTTCACAATAAAAAGGACTACCACCCATCAATAAAAAATCATGTTATTCAATTAAAAAAAAAAAAAAAAATCCCATTAAACCTAAGCATAATCACCTGTCAAAAGAACCGCTAAGAAATACACTCCTACCACCATGTGGCCATACAAACCGCATTAACACGGTACCTGCAACTCCACCACCACCTGATTCTCTCCCAGAATCCATACCTTGTGCAAACATTATTATTACTATTACTATAATTTACCCCCCAAATCAAAGTAACTATTTCACCTTCCAAAATTGCCCCCTTCAGTTCATTCGCTGCAAACACCAAAGACACCAATCAGTAAATAAAAATCCAAACTTTATTAAAAAAATCAAATAAACGCATCACTAATTAGCAACCCAACTGATAGAAACCCTAAAACATGCAATAAAAAAAAATCAAGAAAAGAGGTTTACCACCAAAATGAGCTTTCAAAACTGAAAATCCAATGAAAAAATTGGGGATAATTAAAATATAGTAATAAACAAGGAATTAAACAAAACCTTACAAAGAAAATGATGAAATTGAATGGAAAAAAAAGGGAAAATTGAGAATAATAATAGAAATAAAAATGAAGAAAATAGTTAAGATCAAGAAAAAGAGGGAGAGAGAAAGGAGAGAGAAGCGATACGATCGAATCTAACTATGAAACCCTAAAATTAAAAATTAAGAACAATGAATTTATGAAAAGAAGAAGAAGATGATGATGAAAGAAATTAATAATATTTAATTATGAGAGAAATTTTTTTTGAAAAAAAATTGAATAAAACAAAAAAGACAGAAACTTTGATAGAGACGTCCTCTGAATCATTTTTATTCCAAAGTTTTTATATTATATTAAATAATTAAATTATCATTAATTTACCCAAAAACACAAGTCTACGAATTCGTGAAAATTAATGGATGCTTTTTGTTTTTTTATTGTTTAACACTGTATAATTTCTTTCAATAAAACACTGTATAATTACAAATTTTATTAGTTTAATAAATAAAAATCTTGTATCATGTAAGCTATAAAAATCTCATATTATTGTGTACGAATTTTATAACTTCTATCATTAAAAAATATCAATCAGATTTTTTTTGTAATTAATAATTAATAAAAAATAATGTTGTTCAAAAAATTAATAAAAAAAAATTAAATAATAATATAATGAGAATCTAATAATTTTTGTCATTCGCTAGATAAAATGAAGTAAAAAATCAGAATTTAAATATATTATTATTATTATTATATATTTTTATTAATTCAAGAAAAAATAAAATATTAATTCAAAATTATTTTTTTTTAAGAAAAATACAAATCAAATAATAATTGATTTTGTATGTGCTTAACACGTGTGGCTGATGCAAAGCGGAGACAAGTAGGGACAGGCAAATTCTGTTGCCCGCCTTTTTCTTTGTCCTCCTCAGCCTCTTAATGCTATATATATATATATATATATATATATATATATATTTTTTTTTTACAAATTTTAAGCTCTAAGGGCTACAGAGTGGAAGGAGAGAGGGAATTGAACTTCCGTCCTCTACCTGAATGGAGGATCATAGAATTTTTTACATCCCACACAACAGGAAAGGGGAAGAAATGAGGTTTGAATCTCATACTTTTTACCACCACAGCTAACTCGCGTGGATCTTAGTGCTATTTTATCATATTATTATATAGAATGCTTATTTATATATAATATCACAGCAGGAAAATTCTACATTGATTTTATTTTTTATTTACTTTATTTTTAATTTTATTTTTATTATTATTACATGAAAATATGTTAAAAATTATTTTATAAAAAACAAAGTAATTGTAGACTACACATATCACAACTTATTAAAACTAAGGCATAACATATTAGTTTCTTTTATATAATAATTTATTTTATTTATATATTGGGACGTAATAGGTTGTGAATTATATAATAGGAGCATTTATTTCTTTACACACTCGTCATAAAGGCAATAAACTCCTGTCAATATTGGTAGATGATGTCATATTATATAGCATTTTCTATGATTTTATAAATTATTAAAAAAAAACTGAATTTATATGTATTATCTCATATATTACATTTAGCATTAATATATTTTGAATACAATTAATTTATTAAATATGTACTTTTCTATTAGATTTGGTTTCATTCAATTTTGGATTGCACATTAATACATTTGCCATTAATGGATTGGATGAGTAACAATAGCGATTGTTTTAATTTTCTAAATTAAATATGAATATACTTTAATAAAAAATCCAAAAATGTTTTTTGCTTAATCATAATAATTAGCTCAAATATCAGTTATATTTGCTCCTTCATTGACCATTTAAGTTCTTTTATCTAATTTCACAAAATATTTTATGAGTG
Organism: Macaranga tanarius; assembly: GCA_949673435.1. Taxonomy (NCBI): domain Eukaryota; kingdom Viridiplantae; phylum Streptophyta; class Magnoliopsida; order Malpighiales; family Euphorbiaceae; genus Macaranga; species Macaranga tanarius. The sequence continues at coordinate 8,727 of CATIWO010287359.1, read as the reverse complement.
CATATCATGCAAAACTATGGCTGAACTTAAAGTAGTCTAAGTGCCATTATCATATCTCATGGACTGAGGGATGTTTCAGGCCAGACAATGATCATAATTTGGGGTGCCCGGACCTCTAATGCCCTTGCCCTTGCAAAGCCTATCATCAGTGCTCAAGGCCCATGCCTTCGTAACTATGAAATTTAGTACCTCAATTTGCTATGCAATTAGTAGGCAAAAAAGTATTAATGACCCAATGATCATTACCAAAAATCCCTGCAAGAGCAAGAGCCATTCTCAAAATGATGAAATCTATTGACATCTCTTACAACAAAATCTCTTTCTACAATCCCACTTATCAGCTTAAAAGCCTCATGACAGTCCTTACACATTCTCAAATTCTTCATTACTCTAATGGTGATTCCTTTAGGTATGCTAAGCAACCCAAAAGCTAATGCCAGCCTCTCACTATGCAAACTCACAGCTTCCTCCTTAGCTTCTTGTTCCACATCAACAAACACCAAACCCATGCTCCCTCCTACATAACCCCTCTCCTTCATTCTCCTTTCTAACTCCTTCAGCAAATTCAGAATCTCATTCCCTCTTTCACATGATAGATCCCCCGCGTAGAACGCATAAGTTGAATCCTTAATCTCAATCCAGCTGCATCCAGGTTCCTTGTAAACTCCTATTCTTTTCATTTCAGATCGGAGGCTTTGAGAGTTCTCCCACTCCCCGGCTGATGCATAGGCGTTTGATAATGTGACATATGCGCCTGCTACTTGTTGATTCGATTCAATTAGCCGCTTACTTGCTTCAACAGCTATATCCACTCGTCCTTGAAGTCTACTAGCTGAAAGAAGCGTGCCCCATAAGAGAGCCCCTTCGTTGGGGTTCACTGTAATAGATTTTGCTAACTTGTAAGCCTCATCTAGACGACCACTTCGACTGAGCATGTCAACAGCACAAGTATAATGTTTTGAATCAGGCATTATTCCGTGTTTCCCATACATGGAATTCAGGTGTTCTAGACCTTCGTCTATAAATCCTGAGTGGCTACATGCATGCAAAACCCCAACAAAAGTGACATCATTTGGTTTTATTCTTCTATCAACCATCTCTTCAAAGAGCTGGAGAGAGACTTTTCCAAGTCCATACTTTGCAGCACCTACAATCATAGATGTATATGCAATGACGGAAGGATTTGGAATTCGCCTGAAAATCTTTTCTGAGTAACTTAAACACCCACATTTGGCATACATGTCGACAAGTGCACTTGCAACCACATCATTTACCTCATACCCACTGCGTATAACTGCACCATGTGCAACTTTACCTGAAATTAACTTCCCCAAGCTTGCACAAGCATTGATCACACTAGCCAACATAAAATGGTTAGTTCTTTCTTGCATCAAACAACTGAATTCTCTAAAAACTTCAAGTGCTTCATGTCCTCTTGCACTCTGTGCATATGCTGCAATCATTGAGGTCCATGAAACAACATTCCTATAGTCCATCAAATCAAAGACCCGCCTAGCGCCATCAACATCATTGCATTTCCCATACATATCAACCAACGAAGAAGACACCACAAGGTTCCCCTGAAATCCAAACATCTCAACGTGGGTATGAATTTTCTTGCCAGTTCCAAGGTCAGCAAGCATCGAACAAGCATTAATCACAGTGGCGAGCGTGAAATCATTCGGCATGACCGAATTCTCAGGCATTCTTCTATACAACCAAAGTGCAATTTTGGGTTGACCCATGTCCACATAACCAGCCATGAGCGAAGTAAACGAAACTACGTTTGGTTCAGGCATTTCATCGAATAGTTGATGTGCATAGTTAATCTCTCCGAGCCTTTTGCAACAGTTGATGAAATGATTGGTGGTGATAGTATCGCTCAAAAGCCCTGATTTGAACAAATAGCTATGTTTTGAGGTTGCAGAAATAAAATCATTGCAATTTTGGAGCTTTTGGATAATATGATCTTTGGAACTAAATCTTGACCGTTTATTTTGGCGGGAAGGATGTAAGGTAGTTAAGTGGACGAGCCACTTTCTGTTCAACGGCCGGTTCATTTGTCAAATGAAATGGTAAAATTTTTGGTTTAGATGAGTTCTTCAGAGTAGAGGCAAGGGCATTATGGTACATTTATTTTATTTTTTAGAATAATTTTCTTTGAAGATAACTAAATTAAAATAGAAATTTGTAAGGCTATTGAAAGAAATTAGGGATAATTACATAAAAAAATCCCAACCTTTTATAATCTTTTCAAATTAAACCCTAACCACTTTTTTCTTACAAAAGTAACCACCAATTATAAAATTTTTACAAATAATACCATATGTCTGCTTTAGTTAACAGAAAGCTGATGTGACAGTCACTTTTTGGTCTACCTCAGTTGAGTGAAGCCCCAACAATTGCTTATTGCTTTGAAGTAATATTTTTTTTTTAATATTTGGACAGTGTAAGAACACTCAGGGTTTAGGGTTTTGTGATTTTTCAGTCAGCAAAAAATTATTTGGACAGCCTAACAGTTTAGAATTTTGTTTTAAAATAATTGAAAAAAATTAGTGGATTGTCCAGTCATCAATTCAATACGTAATTGTGGGCTTTACTCAACTGAGGCAGACCAAAAAGTGACTTACTGTTAACTAAAACTGACGGATGATATTATTTGCAAGATTTTAATAGTTGGTGGTTACTTTTGTAAGAAAAAATTGTTTACGGTTTAATTTGAAAGGGCTATAAAAAGTTGAATTTTTTTTTGTAATTTTCCCAATAAATTATTATATTTTTACTTCCTTTTTATAATTATTGAAGAAATTATTTATATTTACTTCCCATTGTTAACCTTCCCTTAAGGAGTGGGCAATGGGCTAAAATCAGGCCTGCCCAATTGCTTACTTTGGGTTAAAGAATTCTCACCCCAAAAATTCCCAAATAAAGCATCATCATTTTTTGATATATTAGGTTGACAATTAGCATGAAGTTTTCATCAAATTAAATTTAAAATTAACTAGCTGTATCAAAGTTTTTTACATCTATTTCCTTAAAAATAACGAAACTCTCTCTCCTTCCACAGTAAGTTTTCGCCTTCTTCTCCATCCTCTAAATAAAGTTTAAATTTTTCCGGCTAATTTAGGTGATTTTTTTACCAATTTTATGTTTTCCCAATGGCTAAAAATCACCGAAATACTTAATTTTTTTTATAATAATATCTATTAATAATTAGAATTTTAGGTTTATATATATTTCTTTTTACTGTTTTTATGACTTTCTCTGGACTTATTCCTTTTTCTTTCAAAATGAATCTTTGCATTTAATTCATTTTGAAATATTGTTTCACCATGTTTACTTTATTTCATAAATTTGTCTATGGTGGTAGTAGAATTACATGGAACTTATAGCTGTCTCTAATCTAAGATTAAAATTAGTTTTGAAAGTGTTTTAAATAACTTTAAATTAGCTATTTGGGGAGTTTATCTCTTCTCCATCTCTTTATATTTAGATCTACCTTTCTTAAATTAGAGTAAAATTTCTAAAGATACAAGTTGCTTCAATGGAAAATGGAAGAAGAAGAAAATGAGGCACTGTTGGCAGAAGCTGTATTCTTTTTCTTTTCTTTACCATTGTTATTAGAGTTTCTTTTAATTTTTGGACTTGTATTAAATTTGTATTGGCTTAGCCTTTTTGAGCTTAAAGTCTCATGTACTATATTTTTTTTATATATCAATGATATTTTCTGTTGTCAAAAAAAAAATATATATATATGTATAGAATTTCTTTAATTTATTTTTTTTGAAATAAGAGTTGAAAGATTAATTTACATATCAGACTACTCTAATGATAAAAATTATTTTAACATTAAAAAATTATGAATTCAATTTTAAGTTAAATTTTCCTCATTTGTCTTAAAAAAAAAAACTGAATTTAGAATTGTCAAAGACATGATTTGATTAGGGCATAAAGTTTACAAGGTGCAAGGAAAAAAAAAAAGATAGTGAATTGGTAACTAACATTAATATGATTGAGAGCGATAGAGCTTTACAGGCACAAACAATGACTGCTTGATATAAAAGAAGGAGGGGAGGTGTTATGGATAACCATGATCAAAGGACTGCGTTTATTTTGTCAAGCCACATGTCAATAGAGGGGTTTTATTGTACTATCGGACCACCCACTAGTACGAAACATTATAAAGTGATGTTGATTCACGATGAGTTGAAAAATTAAATCAATCAAAATTTAGTATTTAATTAAAGTGATAAAAATTAAAATCTAAATAACACATGAGTAAACTCTAAATAGCTTGATATTATTAATTTGATCTTTCAACTCATCATAAGTCATGACCACTACAAAAATTTCTCCTAAATTTTATAATATTTTCTCTTCATCATGTAGCCTACGTATACCTAGACAATATTGTTACGATAATGTTAGGTGTCACAATGCGGTATAAAATTATTTTTTTAATCCTCCAATTAATAATGTCCCTTGTAAAATGGAAGATCGTAATTTTATTATTTTTATGCGATGCATAATTGTCGGATACCGTAATATGTATCGGTTTATATATATATAGTAATGATTTATATTACTGTTGTGCGATATAAACAATATATTACGGGCAGCAACAAATTACTCTGTTACTTCTCTTCTATTTCATAGAGCCCCCAATATGTAAGGATCACAATATAATTTTTTCAATTTTATAACAGACCGCAATTATTGTAGCTGCTACACCTATCATCACTCTATGTGTATATATATATATGAAAAACTTCGGAGAAAGTGAGATTTTGTGATAATTTTAAAATCTTTTGGTATAAAGTAGTTCTTTTGAAGGACAAATTAAAGAGAGCATGCGCACTTGAGATTTGATTGCTTGACAATGGTAAGTGTGCTCTTTCGTTCATTGCATTGCATGATCAAATCCTATATATTGTCTTTGTTGCTTCTACATTTTTTCCCCTTATCCACAATATCCTTGTCGGACATGTACAACATATATATAATTAATGTAATGTTAATATCACGATGGGTTATTGTCAAGTGGTATAAATTAAGAGATTTATTTTGATGTTAAAAGATCATGAACTAAAACTTGCGTTAAATATTATGAGATTGAATTTTGTTAAAATATTTAACGGGACTAAAATATGTTTTAAACAATAAATATTTGTTAATTATATTTTTTTGTTTCATCGACACATAAATATAAATAAATTTATTTAAGATATATATTGATATATTATGTATGTGTTAGTTGATATAATATAATTTGCTGACTATTAATCAGTACTTAGAAAATTTTTATTTTATATGTTAGGAACAATGTTGAAGATGTTGAAACCAATGCAGTCGAGTTCATGCTCGAGGGAGAACAAAAAAAATATGACCACACATTTCTTAATCTTCTTCTTCTTCTTCTTTTTTATTTATATTTTTATTTTATATTGTTATATAATCGATGTTCATGCATGCATGTGCTAATTTTTCAAGCCTTATCTTTACTTTTATCTTCCTTTTTTTCCCAGATTTTCTTTTCATTTTCAGAAATAAAATCTTAATGCACTGACTGTTTAAGATTTTTGGTGCGATATTTCTGCACTTTTTTTTTTTTTAAGAACTAAGAGACCCCCTCATGCAATATATTTTGATAGTAAACGAACTTCACTTGTTAAAATATATCCTTCAAAAATCTTGCAATATTTGACACTGTATTTGCATGCCTTTTAGAATACCTTTTTTTTTTAAGAACTTTTTAGAATAGGTTACTTACTATAAATTCATGGGGATTAATTTGTTTAGTGCAGTTTTTTTTTTTCTTTTTGTCGTTTAAAGCCTTGTGGGCTCCTGGGAGAGCGAGGGAGAGGGGGGAGTAAACTCCGCTCTACTATCTTGGATATCCGGTATTAAACCCTACACGGACAATGTGTTAGCTGGTGTTAGCCCCACGCAGACAGGGCACCAAGGAAACAAGACTGTTTCCTTGGATTTTGATGGAGAAGAAAGGTGGGAGTCGAACTCCCACCGATCAGCTTGCAGCAAGCAAGCTCACCACCCCACCACTTCCGTGGTGGTTGTTTAGTGCAGTTGATGATAGAGATAATGTCAGAATATTTAGTTTACCATATGAAAAGCATCATTTCAACAGAGATTTTCAAGAAACTGCTGGCTGAAGAATTGCAAGCTTTGCTATTGGCACTTCTCAAAAGAAACAGAACTCTTTACGTGTTTGATTATCATCCTTAATTAATTGAGGACCTTCCTAATTATTAGAAATTTTTTTCTTATTTTTGAATATATAGGTGATATATTTTTATTAGTAAGGTGTAAAATAATTCGAATGTGTATCACTTATCTATAAGAAGGTGAGACTGACATGGGAAGAAAGGACATATGGATGATGACACCAACACTCGAAATGGTCCGCATGAATTGAAGACCTAATTATAATCTCAAGTATGGCACCCGCAGGCCCCCCCCTTTTTTTGCGTTACTGAGACTACTCAATGCCCCTGCTAACTATTGTACCAGTACCACTCACTTTAATCTGTCAGAAGAGACAACCATATGTGTATATCATCATCCACTATTATGTTTACATAGATTCCATGTCCTTAGACGCTCCATGTCTTACTCAAATGGCAATAGCACTTTACTTTTCGTACCAAAGATTTTGAGTTCAAATTTTTTTTCTTTATACCAAATTTTAAAAATTTTACATTAAATGGCGGCTCACAAAATAATTTTTAAAATTGCCAACTACTTACTGTTCCTTTTCCGTCTTAATAATATTAGATCCTGTATCGCGTAAAAAAAAAATTTATATACCCTTATCTCTTGGTTCTTACCTTGTCAGTAAATTTTACATAGACCAATAATGATCACGATTCTTTTTTTTTTTTTTTGAAAAAATAATGATCACGATTCATAACAAGTAACATACACTACAACAATTATCACCTATGACTTCATATATAAATGTATAAAATTCTGTAGCTAAATATTTCTGCCCTTTTATGTGGTTAAAATTTGAGAGTTGGTTTCAAGATTTCATCATGGACGTCTAGATAATTTTCAGCTTTACTCTTATGCGAGTGAGATGAGACGGAGGGAAGCGATGGAATTGTTGGACTGCTCACACCAATGTTTAAGCCATCAATTTTTTGAAGCAAGAAGGTTGCTGACTTGGTTATCAGAGTGAGCACGCCAGCAGCAATGATTGAATAACCTTCGAGTCAGATGTTTTGTATGTCAGACTACAGGGAAGATCTTGAAATTTAGAGTAAGCCCAAGTCACTAGGGCTCAAGAACTATTAATATTGGAAAGTAGGTGATCCACTCAACACAAACGTATCCAAAAGTACAGAAATTAGCATTCAGTCTTGATCACAGACAGTTTAAAAAAACTAGTCTCAATCAGAAGAGAATATGATCAGAATTTTCTTGCTGGTAACTTATCTTCTTGTTGCAAAGTAAAGTGATGACACAAAATGTTAGGTCCAAAAGAAAAATAAGTTTTTGCAGAAATATGTTATAGGCTTCTTGATTCTGCAGCTGTCTAAGGCTCTAAGCACTACAAAAATGTTAGGTCCAAAGAAAAAGAATACTTGTGAGAGTAAAATTCTAAAAAAAAAAGTGCACATAGTAGGACCCTGCATGCCGCATGTTGTCCACTAGTTTACAAATTAAACTATGCAAATTGTATCAGTCCAAGAAAAAGAAAAAAAACACTGTGAATTGTATGCTTCCTCCTGCTATAAATACAGAGTTGTGTGACCTTGAAACAACCAAGTAGTTGGCACCCATTAGCTTTTACTTGAATATTTTGCCACCTCTACATTCTAGTCGCATGGCTCCTGTACCAAGTTTTCCGATTAAGGTTGGCCAGATTGATGATGTTCAAGAACTAAGAAAAGCTAGGCCAACAACAGTTCCTGCAAGATTTGTTAGAGATATGACAGAGAGGCCAATACTAAACACAGCTCTATCTTCTTCTAATGATATCCCTGTCATTGATTTCTCAAGGCTTGTTGAAGGGGCTGATGATGAGTACCATAAAAGTGAAATTTTGCAGCTTGCAAGAGCCTGTGAAGAGTGGGGTTTTTTTCAGGTAATTGACACAGATTGGTATTATTATCATTTTTGCTGATTACCACTTAAACTTTGCATTGTTTAGCCTAATTTTTACGTTGTATTAGGTGATTAACCATGGAATTGATCTCAATTTGTTTGATAACATAGAAGAGGTGGCCAATGATTTTTTCATGCTACCTATAGAGGAGAAACAGAAATATCCAATGGCACCAGGAACTGTTCAAGGGTATGGACAGGCCTTTGTTTTCTCTGAGGACCAAAAGCTGGATTGGTGCAACATGTTTGCACTTGGGATTGAGCCTCACTTTATAAGGAACACAAAACTGTGGCCAACAAAGCCACCAAGATTCAGGTAACTGTAGCATATATCAACAGTATATCATAAATTTTTCAAGGGACAAAAGGGCATATAGGCCCTTCAACTTGTGTGTGCAGTACAAATAGGCCCAATTTCAACTTTTTCAACAATTGAGCCCCTTCAACTTGAGAAAAAAATCAAATTGACCCCTTTGACAACAATTAGCTCCCTATTTTTTTGACAAATTGCAGAAAGACCCCTTACACATTTACATATACCTCCCTAGTATTTTTAATATTTAACAAATTAGTCCATATTTTAACAAAAAAATTAATTAT
>CATIWO010287353.1:82500-85656 GCA_949673435.1 Macaranga tanarius | reverse complement strand
CGAGCCCGCCAATTAGTTAATCATAGACATATTTTAGTTAATGGTCGTATAGTAGATATACCAAGTTATCGCTGCAAACCCCGAGATATTATTACAGCGAGGGATGAACAAAAATCTAGAGCTATGATTCAAAATTATCTTGAGTCATCCCCCCAGGAGGAATTGCCAAAACATTTGACTCTTCACCCATTCCAATATAAAGGATTGGTCAATCAAATAATAGATATTAAATGGATCGGCTTGAAAATAAATGAATTGCTAGTGGTAGAATATTATTCTCGTCAGACTTAACTCTAACTAAAATAAACAAGGGTTCGGATAATTTTGCCCCCTATCGCCTAAGTAAAGAAACAAAAAAAAGTAAGGGTTTGATTTGGCCGGGGGGGTTTCTACCATTCATATATTATAGAACGATAGGGATATTTTCATTCCTTTCCAATTTTTCCAGTATTTTTTGTATCGCAGAAATTAGGAATAGAGAATCTATATCAAGGAAAGGTTTAACTGTTGGAATAAAGGTATCCATTGTTATGTGATTTGATACATTGCGGTCAGTAACATTGATAAATTAGGTGAAGGTACGGAAAGAGAGGGATTCGAACCCTCGGTAAACAAAAGCCTACATAGCAGTTCCAATGCTACGCCTTGAACCACTCGGCCATCTCTCCTACATAATGATTATGGCCCCGAAACCGAGTGAATCGCGAGTCATTCATATTAGATTGTTGAAGTTGAATAGGTGTGGTACGTACAATCAATTCTAACTAATAAAAATAGAAAATTTTGAATCAAATAAAGAACTTTCCTTCGAAATTGGGGGATAAAGATAATTTTTTTGTTTTTGTGAAAAACTCTTTCTTAAAAGCAATAAAGATATGTATCCATTCGTGTTTGTGAAGATGGCCCTTTCGTCTTTTTTTGATATCTAGACCGGCTTAAATCATTGGGTTGGAACGATTTTTTATGTTATTTTGTACCGTACAACTACTTTTTGTGGAATCGTTTTCTCATGAGAGGTAATTAAAAGAAATTATAAAATGGATTGCTACTTATGCCTAGATCCCGGATAACTGGAAATTTTATTGATAAGACCTTTTCAATTGGAGCCAATATCTTATTACGAATAATTCCGACAACTTCGGGAGAAAAAGAGGCATTTACTTATTACAGAGATGGTGTGATTTGATTTTTTTTATTTACCGCTTCAAGTCTTAGGAGAAAGACACATTAGTCGGGATAGAAAGATTTGAAACAACTCTACGCTTGTTGAAGGTGAAGTTTATAAGTTTATAAAAAAAAATTCCTTCTGTCGGGTATCCCCGGTTAATGCAGCCTCAGATGCTTCAATTGTCAATTCTAGCATTGAACGTAAGGTTACACCTACGGCTATGGGTTCTGTATTTCAGTGCAGGTTAACCCTACCCCACTAGTACCAATGGGTGGCATAGAGGAAGAAGCACTACGCCCAGGAATTAACAACACGAAAACTTTGTTAGAAATTATCCCCTTTCTTTATTGGGATCGGGACTAAGAAGAATGGTTGGGACAACAAACATCCATCTCGTTCGTACTTTGGATACCCGTATAACCATCGAAGACTGTTGAAGTGACTAATTCCTAGAAATTAAGGAAGATTGAGAACAAAGAAATTGTTGGAGTTAACTTAATATTTTTATCTAGTATCAACATTCTTGATGTTAAGAAAAGATCTCTTGCAGAAGGTTGGCTAGAGATTTCTTGTAAAAACACTAGCCCCGCGCAGTTCATAATGAGAATAATACATAGAATAAAAAAGAGAGTGAAATATTCTCATTATGAACATAAGGGAGGAGCCGTATGAGATGAAAATCTCACGTACGGTTCTGGAACGGAGATTCTTTGAATCGAATGACGACCGTAACGGATGTCTGCTCAATCCGAAGGAAATTATGCGGAAGCTTTACAGAATTATTATGAAGCTATGCGGCTAGAAATTGATCCCTATGATCGAAGTTATATACTCTATAATATAGGCCTTATTCACACAAGTAATGGAGAACATACAAAAGCTTTGGAATATTATTTTCGGGCACTAGAACGAAACCCCTTCTTACCGCAAGCTTTAAATAACATGGCCGTGATCTGTCATTACGTGCGACTATCTCCATTATAGAAAGAAAAGAAAAGAACAAAGTTTAAACAAAGTTTAAGTTTAATAGTAAAAAAAAATAGGCTTTCTACATATGCATTGTTAAAAACAACGATTTTTTTCAGCTGTAGAAAATAAAGCAACTTCATAAAAGTCAAAATATGAAGAATAAAATATGCCTAGATATTTTATTCTATGGATAAAGGATCTAATTGATAGAGGAAGCATCGTAAAGATCAATTAGCGAGATTTTTGGACGATACAATAATAACTGCTTACTTATGTCATAATCATAATATGAGACAAAAGTTAGGAATCAACTTATGTAACAAAGTTGATCCCCTAAAGTATTGAGCAGCGGTGTAGCATCAGATCCCAAAGATAGTAAGTCTTTCTTCTGAGGTAAGGTCTTTTTCAAAGATTCTATATCTATATAAATTTCTATATCAAAATAAAACCGAGATAGTTACCTTTCAGAAAATTCTAACGATAGTAGAAGGTCTGCGCTTTATTCTTCTGAAGGTGGGAGAAAGGATAAAACTTATTTTTAATCCAAATTCAAGTTTGAAACTCATGTAATGTAATTAACCTTTTTTGGTTAACTCGAGAAAAAACGGGACACCAAAAGACTTGACTGCTGAGCCGTATGAGGTAGGAAACTCTCAAGTACGGTTCTACTGGAAGGAATTTGCTTGCCTATTCTGACCGAGGAGAACAGGCCATTCGGCAGGGAGATTCTGAAATTGCGGAGGCTTGGTTTGATCAAGCTGCGGAGTATTGGAAACAAGCTATAGCGCTTACTCCCGGAAATTATATTGAAGCGCAGAATTGGTTGAAGATCACAAGGCGTTTTGAATAAGATAAGAGCAATCCTTTTGTATTTTTGTATTTATTATTTCATTTAGTATTTTTTTTAGTATTTGGTATATTTTTATATCTCTTATAAACTATAAAAAATTTGTTATAATTAATTGTTTGTTATCCCTATCAATCAAATAGAATAAAAGAATCGTTTCTCTGGGAAGAAC
>CATIWO010287353.1:70000-75000 GCA_949673435.1 Macaranga tanarius | reverse complement strand
GATAGCTCCGGTCTTGAAAACCGGTATAGTTCGCAAAGAACTATCGAGGGTTCGAATCCCTCTCTCTCCTTTTCTCGATGAATAGATTTATGTCTTTATTGGTTTTGACCGGTCCAGTATCATAAATGTAAATGGCTCGGCTATCCGGGATAGCCGAGCCAGAAAAAAAAAAATAGATTAGATCTAAATGAGTTGAAAAGAAAGAAAAAGGAATACTTTTCAACTCTTTTAGATCTAATCCACCCAATCAATATGTATTGTAGAATCAAATTGATTCCTACTTTCAGTATTGGATCTCTTGTCTCAGTTAGTTAAGAGGAGTCATGGAAAGAACAGGTTCAAAATCACGATCAATTCCTTTTTCAAATCCTGCTGCAGCTGCACGAGCCCTTCCCGCGTGCCATAAATGCCCTACGAACAGGAAGAACCCTAGAACAAAATGAGAAGTAGCTAACCAACTTCTAGGAGAGACATAGTTGACTGCATTGATCTCGGTAGCTACGCCACCTACAGAATTTAACGAACCTAAAGGCGCGTGGGTCATATATTCTGCGGAACGGCGTTCTTGCCAAGGTTGTATGTCTTTTTTCAACCTACTCAAGTCCAAACCGTTTGGACCTCTTAGAGGTTCTAACCAAGGAGCACGCAGATCCCAAAAACGCATAGTTTCGCCTCCAAAAATGACTTCTCCGGTAGGCGAACGCATTAAATATTTACCTAACCCGGTAGGTCCTTGAGCGGATCCCACGTTAGCCCCAAGGCGCTGATCTCTAACTAGAAAAGTAAAAGCTTGAGCTTGAGAAGCTTCTGGTCCAGTAGGCCCGTAAAACTCACTAGGGTAAGCGGTATTATTGAACCAGACAAAGCAACAAGCAATGAAACCAAAAACGGATAAAGCACCTAAACTATAAGACAAGTAGGCCTCTCCAGACCATACAAGTGCACGGCGGGCCCATGCAAAGGGTTTGGTTAAGATATGCCAGATTCCACCCAATAGACAAATGGAACCTAACCATACATGCCCTCCAATTATATCTTCCAAATCGTCCACACTAACAATCCACCCTTCTCCTCCAAAAGGGGATTTTAGTAAATAACCAAAAATAACACTTGGGCTAAGGGTTAAGTTGGTAATTTTTCTTACATCCCCCCCCCCCGGAGCCCAGGTATCATATACACCCCCAAAATAAAGAGCCTTGAATACTAGAAGAAAAGCACCTATACCTAGCAAGATTAAGTGAATACCTAAAATTGTTGTCATTTTATTTCTATCTTTCCATACATAACCAAAAAATGGAAAAGATTCTTCAAGAGTCTCAGGACCCAGAAGTGCATGATAAATACCGCCAAAGCCCAATACTGCAGAGGAAATTAAGTGAAGTACACCAGATACAAAGTATGGAAAGGTGTCTATAACCTCCCCACCAGAACCTACCCCCCAACCTAGAGTAGCTAGGTGGGGAAGTAAAATTAATCCTTGTTCATACATTGGCTTCTCCGGTACGAAATGAGACACTTCAAATAGGTTCATTGCTCCGGCCCAGAATACGATTAATCCAGCATGGGCTACATGAGCTCCCAGTAGTTTACCGGATAAATTGATAAGTCGGGCATTCCCGGCCCACCAAGCGAAACCGGTGGTTTCTTGGTCGCGACCGGCTAAAGATAAAGTTCCATTAAAGAGCGTTTCCACGTGGTAGAACCTCCTCAGGGAATATAAGGTTTTCATGAGGCTGATCTTGAGCCGCCATCCAAGCCCGAATACCCTCGTTTAAGAGAATATTTTTAGTGTAGAAAGTCTCAAATTCAGGATCTTCCGCTGCACGGATTTCCTGAGAAACGAAGTCATAGGCACGTAGATTCAGAGCCAGACCGACTACTCCAAGAGCGCTCATCCATAAACCGGTTACGGGTACAAATAACATAAAGAAATGTAACCAACGTTTATTGGAAAAAGCAACCCCAAAGATTTGAGACCAAAAGCGGTTAGCGGTGACCATTGAATAAGTTTCTTCAGCTTGAGTTGGGTTAAAAGCACGGAATGTATTTGCACCATCACCATCTTCAAATAAAGTATTTTCTACAGTAGCACCATGAATAGCGCATAGCAGAGCAGCGCCCAATACGCCGGCAACTCCCATCATATGAAATGGGTTCAGCGTCCAGTTATGAAACCCTTGGAAAAATAGGATGAATCGAAATATAGCTGCTACACCAAAACTAGGCGCAAAAAACCAACCAGACTGACCTAGTGGATAAATCAGGAATACAGAAACAAAAACAGCAATTGGACCAGAGAATGCGATTGCATTATAAGGCCGCAATTGCACAGATCGAGCAAGTTCAAATTGACGTAACATAAAACCTATTAGCCCGAAAGCACCGTGGAGAGCAACAAAAGTCCACAAACCACCTAATTGACACCAACGAGTAAAATCTCCTTGTGCTTCAGGACCCCATAGTAATAACAAAGAATGTGCTAAACTATTAGCAGGAGTAGAAACTGCGGCGGTTAAGAAGTTGCAACCTTCCAAATAAGAACTAGCCAATCCATGGGTATACCATGAGGTTACAAAGGTTGTACCTGTGAACCAACCCCCTAAGGCGAAATAGGCACAAGGAAAGAGTAATAGACCGGACCAACCCACAAAAACGAAACGGTCTCTCCGTAACCAGTCATCCATAATATCAAATAAATCATTTTCGTCTTTGGTAAATTTACCAAGGGCTATAGTCATAGTGATCCTCCTATTCAACTACTTCAACCATTTCCGAACACCTCATAGCATTTTCAGGGCCTTTGACGCTTCTATCATTTATATCATTTCTGTATGATTTGATTTCTAGTACAATGCCCTTTCTAATTTCTAATGGGTTTCGAAGAAAAAAATTCTTTATCGGTCCATAACCTGACTTAGGTAAAGGTAAATTCATGAATTCAATTCGGTTATTCCCTTTTATAGTCTTAATAACCATATGAACCATAAATTTTTTTATGACTCATCCAATCAATTAGATAGATGAATTTTATTATTTTATTAAAAGAACTGTTCAAGGAACAAGTCATCCCCCTCTACTTACGAGTGGATCCTCAGACTTATTTCTCTCATTCTATCAAACTAATCTTATTCTTGGATCTTGTTCATGAGATTTCTAAAAATCTATATTTTTACGTATTCTTTTAATTTCTATGTGCATTAAACTGCTACAGTATCCTATATTTTATTATTTTATACTTTATTCTTTCTCACCAGCTTTCTTATATTTCTTTGCAAGAAAGATACTTCGAATATTTTTTCTACTTACTTTATATCTGTTAGAAAAAAAGAAAGAGAATGAATTTTCTTATTATTAAATTCAATACAATATTAATATTAAATAAATAGAAAACTTTAAATGCAAATGAAAGGATTTTTAAACGAAAATATTTTTCTCACCCTTATATTCTACATTACATTGTCGGAATAAAAAAATATTGTATTTATCGATATGAGAATATTTGGTACAGGAAGCCACGAGTATATCAATCTTATTATATATCAATCTTATATACGTATAAATAGCAATATAAATGGATCTTGTGTTCTGGAATCAAAGAAAGAAAGATAGTTAAAAGTATCTTCTATGTCTTATGTTATGACTTCGAATAAACTTTTTTATGCAGGAGGGGAATAGTTATTTATTCCTATAGTTATTTATTCCTATAGAATAACTAGGAGCAAGAAGATTTAATCAGAAATATCGACAGATTTTTTTTCGGAGTCCAAAGAAAAAGAAATAGGAAAATGAAAGAAAAAGCAGAGCTACTGTTTCAATTTCATCTATATCCAATTTTACTATCAGAATAGTAGATATAGTCATGATGGAATAGGTTAGGTCCACTTACTTTTTCTTTTATTGATTTCTAATCTAATCTTTACAATTGATTTGATTGGAATAAAGGAAAATAAGAGAATTTGGCGATTTAAGAGCCAATTTCTCATTATTCATTTTAATATAATAAACAAATGTTCTACTTTCTAATTTCTAATTTTATAACTTTAAAATTTTAGAATTATATTCTCGAATATATTCTATATCTATATAGAATATTTTCTAAATAAATAAAATAGAGTCTAATCAAAATAGACTATACTATAATTTTATAAATATACTAGTATTTTCTAAAGATATACTAATATTTTTAAGATATACTAATATTTTAGTTAGCAAAAATCATTATATTGTAATGTAATATTTATATTATTATTATAATATTAATAATATTAATAATAATATTAATATCATTTATTAATATCATTTTATTAAATATTCTATTTATTTATTAAATATTCTATTTATTAATAATTATTAAATATTCTATTTATTAATAATTCAATTCATTAATATCATTATATTCATTATATTATTATATTATATATATTATATTAATTATATTATATATTATATTATTATTATATTAATTATATTATATTATTATTATTTATTATATTTTATTATTATTTATTATATTATTATTATATTATTTAATTAATTTATAATTTATATTTATATAATTATATAATATTAATTAATTAGATATAAATTTAGATATAAATTAGGTATATAATATCTATATAATATTTATTAGATATAAATTAGATATATAATATCTATATAATATTTAATTAATTAGTTAATTAGATATATAATATTAATATATAATATTAATTTATTAGAGTATTGATATGGTATAAATCATTGTAATGTATAATGTTAATTTTTTTATTTTAAAATTTCGAATTTGTATTTTAGAATTAATTTAAATTCTAGAGTTTCTTACTTTTTTATGACAAATATCAACAATATTTCTATCCCCTCTTCAAATAGAAATATTATCAAATAAGAATATTACCGCTGGTTTTTTTCTTTTTTTTTTCTTTTTATTAAAATAAAAAAAGAAATAAAGGCCAAAGCCCCTTATCGGATTTGAACCGATGACTTACGCCTTACCATGGCGT
>CATIWO010287353.1:57500-67500 GCA_949673435.1 Macaranga tanarius | reverse complement strand
TGAATTACTTTGGTAGAATCCTTTGAATCTGAAAAGTATCTTTTTTTGGCTCCGATTTTATGGAATCTCAATTACAAACTAAGATTTGAAACAATCTATCTCATTCAAATTGTGCACCAAAGTAATGGAAAAAAATTATCAATTGAATCAAATCAAGAATCCAAGCAATTTTTGAATTCGGTATGGATAAATGATCTTTCTATGTTATACTATTCAATTCTCGACGATGAATCGATTTGATAACTCAGATATTGTTATTCATGATATTGATCAGACTCGATATTATCGAGATGGAATTCATCCCATTGAATTTTGGAGGCGAAAGATTTATTATCTCTATGGGATTAAATCCCGAGTTATTACGAAGTAAAGAAAAACGAAACGATGAGATTATGGAAGTAAATATTCTTGCGTTTATTGCTACTGCCCTGTTCATTCTAGTTCCTACTGCTTTTTTACTTATAATTTACGTAAAAACTGTTAGTAAAAGCGATTAATTTGAATGAAACTTGACTTATTTGACTTCTTAGTTCTTATCAATATCAATGATTGAAGAAAAAAATGAAAAGGATTCCTATTTTGTTTGAATCTTAGATGAAATGAGCGGACTAGAATTAGCAGTATTCTATGAGATCCGATAGTATGATAGAAAGAAATATTTTTCTTTCTATCATACTATCCATTTTTTTTTTCTAGTGTATACAGTTGTACTATAGAAAGATATAGGCTTAATATAGATATAGATTAATCTATAATATCATCCTTATATTCATATGTCTAGATATCAATTATCTGTATGTAATGTACATAACGTCCCAATTCTATTTCTTCATCTATTTGATTTGTGTTGATTTCAATTAATATGAAATAGTCGAAAGGCAGTTCTTACTCTTACTTTTTGGATTCTAATTCCTAGATTTCCGATTATTTTCAATATGAATCCCACCATCTACCGAAAGAATAAAAGCAATGAAAAGGGTATTATTCATAGAATACATTACTTTACTCGAATCCAATATAATTTAATTTGGAAATGAAGATATGAAGATATTTTGAATTAATAAATTCAAAAATCTTTGCAGAACGGTCTATAAAACAATCGATAGAGTTTGATTTCTCAAACTCAATTAGTAATACCCCTAAAGTCCATTTCTTCCCCATACTACGAGTGAAAGGGAAAATGTAAAGACTACCATTAAAGCAGCCCAAGCGAGACTTACTATATCCATGCGAATTATGCCCTCTATGAATATGAAGGAATTTGTCCATTATTGTTCACTAATATAATAATAGTAGAATTGTTGACACAAAGTCAAAAAAAAAGATTCTGTTCAACATATTGATGAAAAAAATCCAAAAAATCCAATTAATTCAACGAAGTTCTTATTCTTATGAGATTGCTAGTAGAATCGATAAATTTTTAGTACAAATTTGAGTACAAACAAAAAAGCCAGCAATCCCCTTGGAAGTATCAAGAAGCCCTTTCCTCCGCGTGCTTCTGTTGGGAGCAATTTTGATAAGTTATATCAGCAAAAGAAAAAGGAATAAGATATTTTGCGTCTTTTGTTGATCAGGCGACACCCAGATTTGAACTGGGGAAAAAGGATTTGCAGTCCCCCGCCTTACCACTCGGCCATGCCGCCAAGGCAACACAAAATAGACGAAAATATTCCCACCCTTTATTGCATTGCCCTTTTTTATTTTTAGTTTTAGAGGGGAGAGTTTCTTTATTTTTTTTTTTTGTACTTGCATCTTGAATTCCATTTTTATTAACCCCCTCCCTTTTTCTTTTCTAAATTCCTAAAAAAAATCCTTCTTTTTTCTTTTTTGAATTGGATCTATCTTTTCAATTCATTTTGTATAGTATCTCAAAACACACACTATCTAAAATTTTCTATTATCTATTGAAATGAAATGAAAAGTCAATTTTCAGTTATAAACTCAAGAAAAATTGGAACCATAAACTGTGAATTCATGAACGATTCTTGGATTTGAATCTAAAATTGTATTTCTCTAATCCTAATGATATAAGAAAATCAAAATTGATACATAACCAATTCGTATTGATTCTTTTCAATAAAAAGAAAAAAATTCTTCTCAGTTTAAATTATAACAACAATTATGAGTATATGTAAACCCTAGAACATAAATTTTTACACGGATATCTATCTTATCTGTCTATGATTCCTATAGGAAAATTTCTATTCAATAAAAATGAAATAGAAATTTTGATAGAGCATGACATGCACTGTTCAAAATAGAACTGCAGTAAAATAAAAGGAGAGACGTATATATAGATAGCTATAGTTATGAGATAGCTATAGTTATGTCGCATATGTTTGTTTAATAAGCCTTCTTTGGAATATGTAATATCATAATAATGGTAGAAATTGAATCACTTTTTGTTTTGCTATTCTATACAAAATTTCCTAAGTCTAAGGTAAGTAGAATTTCTCAATTCCTTTCCAGTTGTATCTGTTGCAAATTCTAATTTGAGTATAAATTTCTCTTTATTCCTCCGTTCATACGTATTTCATACATTCCATATCTATGGAGTTAGATAAAATTTTATGTGATTCTGTAAACAGAATATAAATTCCATCATTGCTAGATCGATCCATATAATTTGTAATTTGAATGAAGAACAATCCAATAATGGGATTTTTTTATTTTTTAATAAACGGGAAATTCAAAATGCTCGGGGATGGAGATGAGGGAATGTCTACAATACCTGGATTTAATCAGATACAATTTGAAGGATTTTGTAGGTTCATTGATCAGGGCTTAACAGAAGAACTTTATAAGTTTCCAAAAATTGAAGATACAGATCAAGAAATTGAATTTCAACTATTTGTGGAAACATATCAATTAGTAGAACCGTCGATAAAAGAAAGAGATGCTGTATATGAATCACTTACATATTCTTCTGAATTATATGTATCCGCGGGATTAATTTGGAAAACTAGTAGGGATATGCAAGAACAAACAATTTTTATTGGAAACATTCCTCTAATGAATTATCTGGGAACTTTTATAATAAACGGAATATACAGAATTGTGATCAATCAAATATTGCAAAGTCCCGGTATATATTACCGGTCAGAATTGGATCATAACGGAATTTCGGTCTATACTGGCACCATAATATCAGATTGGGGGGGGCGAGTAGAATTAGAGATTGATAGAAAAGCAAGAATATGGGCTCGTGTGAGTAGGAAACAGAAAATATCTATTCTAGTTCTATCATCCGCTATGGGGTTGAATCTAAAAGAAATTTTAGAGAATGTGCGCTACCCTGAAATTTTCTTATCTTTCCTGAATGATAAGGAAAAAAAAAAAATTGGGTCAAAGGAAAATGCCATTTTGGAGTTTTATCAACAATTTACTTGTGTAGGTGGAGATCCAGTATTTTCTGAATCCTTATGTAAGGAATTACAAAAGAAATTCTTTCAACAAAGATGTGAATTAGGAAGGATTGGTCGATTAAATATGAATCGGAGACTGAATCTTGATATACCTCATAACAATACGTTTTTGTTACCGCGAGATATATTGGCAGCTGCGGATCATTTGATTGGAATGAAATTTGGAATGGGTACACTTGACGATATGAATCATTTAAAAAATAAACGTATTCGTTCGGTAGCGGATCTTTTACAAGATCAATTCGGATTGGCTCTGATTCGTTTAGAAAATGTGGTTAGAGGGACTATATGTGGAGCAATTAGGCATAAATTGATACCGACCCCTCAAAATTTGGTAACTTCAACTCCATTAACAACCACTTATGAATCTTTTTTCGGATTACACCCATTATCTCAAGTTTTGGATCGAACTAATCCATTGACACAAATAGTTCATGGGAGAAAATTGAGTTATTTGGGTCCTGGAGGATTGACAGGGCGAACTGCTAGTTTTCGGATACGGGATATCCACCCTAGTCACTATGGGCGCATTTGCCCAATTGACACATCTGAAGGAATCAATGTTGGACTTATTGGATCTTTAGCAATTCATGCCAAGATCGGTCATTGGGGGTCTTTAGAAAGCCCATTTTATAAAATCTCTGAGGGATCAAAAAAAGTACAGATGTTTTATTTATCACCAAATAGAGAGGAATACCATACGGTAGCGGCAGGAAATTCTTTGGCGCTGAATCGAGGTGTTCAGGAAGAACAGGTTGCTCCAGCTCGATATCGTCAAGAATTCCTGACTATTGCATGGGAACAAGTGCATCTTCGAAGTATTTTTCCCTTCCAATATTTTTCTATTGGAGCTTCCCTCATTCCTTTTATCGAGCATAATGATGCGAATCGGGCTTTAATGAGTTCTAATATGCAACGTCAAGCAGTTCCACTTTCTCGGCCCGAAAAATGCATTGTTGGAACTGGATTGGAACGCCAAGCGGCTCTAGATTCAGGGGTTCCTGCTATAGCCGAACGCGAGGGAAAGATAATTTATACTGATATTGACAAGATCATTTTATCGGGCAATGGGGATACTCTATGCATTCCATTAGTTATGTATAGACGTTCCAACAAAAATACTTGTATGCATCAAAAAACCCTGGTTTCGCGGGGTAAATGCATTAAAAAGGGACAAGTTTTAGCGGATGGTGCCGCTACAGTTGGGGGTGAACTCGCCTTGGGCAAAAACGTATTAGTGGCTTATATGCCGTGGGAAGGTTACAATTTTGAGGATGCGGTACTCATTAGCGAACGTCTGGTATATGAAGATATTTATACTTCTTTTCACATACGGAAATATGAAATTCAGACTCATGTGACAAGCCAAGGACCTGAAAGGATAACTAACGAAATACCGCATCTAGAAGTCCATTTACTTCGAAATTTAGACAAAAATGGAATTGTGATGCTAGGATCTTGGGTAGAGACGGGCGATATTTTAGTAGGTAAATTAACGCCTCAAATGGCGAAAGAATCATCGTATGCTCCCGAAGATAGATTATTAAGAGCCATACTTGGTATTCAGGCATCCACTTCAAAGGAAACTTGTCTAAAACTACCTATAGGCGGTAGGGGGCGAGTTATTGATGTGAGATGGGTCCAGAAAAAGGGGGGTTCCAGTTATAATCCGGAAACGATTCGTGTATATATTTTACAGAAACGTGAAATCAAAGTGGGTGATAAAGTAGCTGGAAGACATGGAAATAAAGGCATTGTTTCAAAAATTTTGCCTAGACAAGATATGCCTTATTTGCAAGATGGGAGACCTGTTGATATGGTCTTCAACCCGTTAGGAGTACCTTCACGGATGAATGTAGGACAGATATTTGAATGCTCACTCGGGTTAGCGGGAGGTCTGCTAGATAGACATTATCGAATAGCACCTTTTGATGAGAGATATGAACAAGAGGCTTCGAGAAAACTAGTATTTTCTGAATTATACGAAGCCAGTAAGCAAACAGCAAATCCGTGGGTATTTGAACCCGAATATCCGGGAAAAGGTAGAATATTTGATGGAAGAACGGGGGATCCTTTTGAGCAGCCTGTTATAATAGGAAAGCCTTATATCTTGAAATTAATTCATCAAGTTGATGATAAAATACATGGACGTTCCAGTGGACATTATGCACTTGTTACCCAACAACCCCTTAGAGGAAGGGCCAAGCAAGGGGGACAACGAGTCGGAGAAATGGAGGTTTGGGCTTTAGAAGGATTTGGTGTTTCTCATATTTTACAAGAAATGCTTACTTATAAATCTGATCATATTAGAGCGCGCCAAGAAGTGCTTGGTACTACAATCATTGGAGGAACAATACCTAAACCTGAAGACGCTCCAGAATCTTTTCGATTGCTCGTTCGAGAACTACGATCTTTGGCTCTGGAACTGAATCATTTCCTTATATCTGAGAAGAACTTCCAGATTAATAGGAAGGAAGCTTAATCGTAATGAATCAGAATTTTTCTTCTATGATTGATCGGTATAAACATCAACAACTCCGAATTGGATCAGTTTCGCCTCAACAAATAAGTGCTTGGGCCAAAAAAATCCTACCTAATGGAGAGATTGTTGGAGAAGTGCTAAAACCCTATACTTTTCATTACAAAACCAATAAACCTGAAAAAGATGGATTATTTTGTGAAAGAATTTTTGGACCTATAAAAAGTGGAATTTGTGCTTGTGGAAATTATCGAGTAATCAGAAATGAAAAAGAAGACCCAAAATTTTGTGAGCAATGCGGAGTCGAATTTGTTGATTCGCGGATACGAAGATATC
The DNA here is from genome assembly GCA_949673435.1 of Macaranga tanarius. Classification (NCBI taxonomy): domain Eukaryota; kingdom Viridiplantae; phylum Streptophyta; class Magnoliopsida; order Malpighiales; family Euphorbiaceae; genus Macaranga; species Macaranga tanarius. The sequence goes on along the minus strand of CATIWO010287353.1, from coordinate 61,260 downwards.
AAATGGGCTACATAAAACTGGCATGCCCAGTAACTCATGTGTGGTATTTGAAACGTCTTCCTAGTTATATCGCAAATCTTTTAGATAAACCTCTTAAAGAATTAGAAGGCCTAGTATACTGCAATGTGTGATTTGATCGAAATTCTGATTTTACAGTTTTGGAATGAAAAACTGTCATCCCATTTATTTTGGGATGCCCTGGATCTGACATTTCTCTTGAGAAGAGTAACATGAAGCTCAGAATTATGGGTGTATTCAATACTCCCCAATAAAAGAAAAGAGGAATTGGTCTATGGTCGATGCAGTAATAAAAAAATAGGAATTCCTAGTTGTACCTCGTGAAAACCGACTTCTTTCTTTTTTTTTTTTCTTTTTTGGAATTAATAATTCCTTTGTTTTTATTTTTGAATTTTTAAAATAGAAAGAAACTATGTTTATACTCAAGAAATCAAATATGTTATGGTTATAGGAGTCTATACATCGCATATAGGCTTTAATATCATCGTGGCATAACCGTCGAGGTGAGCTCGAGACCTAAGAGATCGAATAGAAAGAGACATAGACAAATAAATCCCTTATGAATTCTAAGGCACTAGGAATTTCTCATACTAGGAATTTCTCATTCGAAGGGAAGTAGACTACTCAAGAATTTCACATTTCATTTAGCTCGTAATTGTGAAAATGTAATAAGTTGTGATAATTGAATAAGAATTCAGAAATTCTAAACTAAAAAAAATGGAAGAATGCATTAATGAAAGCTTGCTTAATGAATTAGCTTGCTTGGTATTCATTATTCATTGGGAACTTGAGTAAGGAGTAGCCCTTTTTTGGGTTTTTATCGATTTTGAAATTTGAAAGCAGGAACCCTTTTCTTTCTATTTTTCTTTCTATTTGGTATAACTACTTGAGCCGGATGAGAGGAAACTGTCACGTCCGATTTTGAAGGGGGGAGACCTTCTAGTATAGGAGTATAGGATCCTATCCCAATTTTTCTTTTGCTAGGCCCATAACTAAAAAACCTACTTTTTTACGATTACGGGGTTCATTCGAATACGAAATCCAATCCTGGAAATACAGTATTCCACTTTTTTTTACTGCCCAAGGCTTCGATACATTTCGAAATCGAGAAATTTCTACAGGAGCTGGTTCTATCCGAGAACAATTAGCCGACCTAGATTTGCGAATTATTATAGATTATTCGTCGTTAGAATGGAAAGAATTAGGGGAAGAGGGGCCTACGGGGAATGAATGGGAAGATCGAAAAGTTGGAAGAAGAAAGGATTTTCTGGTTAGACGCGTGGAATTAGCTAAGCATTTTATTCGAACAAATATAGAACCAGAATGGATGGTTTTATGCCTATTACCGGTGCTTCCTCCCGAGTTGAGACCGATCATTCAGATAGATGGGGGTAAACTAATGAGTTCAGATATTAATGAACTCTATAGAAGAGTTATCTATCGGAACAATACTCTTATTGATCTATTAACAACAAGTAGATCTACGCCGGGGGAGTTAGTAATGTGTCAGGAAAAATTGGTACAAGAAGCCGTGGATACACTTCTTGATAATGGAATCCGCGGACAACCAATGAGAGACGGTCATAATAAGGTTTACAAGTCGTTTTCGGATGTAATTGAAGGCAAAGAAGGAAGATTTCGTGAGACTATGCTTGGCAAACGGGTTGATTATTCAGGGCGTTCTGTCATTGTCGTAGGCCCCTCACTTTCATTACATCGATGTGGATTGCCTCGCGAAATAGCAATAGAACTTTTCCAGATATTTGTAATTCGTGGTCTAATTAGACAACATCTTGCTTCGAACATAGGAGTTGCTAAGAGTAAAATTCGGGAAAAAGAGCCAATTGTATGGGAAATACTTCAGGAAGTTATGCAGGGGCATCCGGTATTACTGAATAGAGCGCCGACTTTGCATAGATTAGGCATACAGGCATTTCAACCCATCTTAGTGGAAGGCCGCGCTATTTGTTTACATCCATTAGTTTGTAAGGGGTTCAATGCAGACTTTGATGGGGATCAAATGGCTGTTCATGTACCTTTATCGTTGGAGGCTCAAGCGGAGGCTCGTTTACTTATGTTTTCTCATATGAATCTCTTATCTCCGGCTATTGGAGATCCCATTTCCGTACCAACTCAAGATATGCTTATTGGGCTCTATGTATTAACAAGCGGGAATCATCGGGGTATTTGTGCAAATAGGTATAATCCATGTAATCACAGAAATTATAAAAATGAAAGAATTGACGATAATAACGATCAATATACGAAAGAATCCTTTTTTTCGAATTCCTATGATGCAATTGGCGCTTATCGGCAGAAAAGAATCAATTTAGATAGTCCTTTGTGGCTCCGGTGGCAACTAGATCAACGCGCTATTGCTTCAAGAGAAGCTCCCGTCGAAGTTCACTATGAACCTTTGGGTACCTATCATGAGATTTATGAGCACTATCTAATAGTAAGAAATATAAACAAAGAAATTCTTTGTATATACATTCGAACTACTGTTGGTCATATTTCTTTTTATCGAGAAATCGAAGAAGCTATACAAGGGTTTTGCCAAGCCGGCTCAGATGGTATCTAATCACAGGGATCTAAGCTAAGTAATTCTATGACACCGGCATGAATTCCGACCTCTTCGGTTCAGATAGGATCATAGTTCCCGAATTTCTATACAAATCAAGATCGAGAAAAGGAAGTTTCCAATCATTGACTCAAATCCATTGTCGAACTCTACTCAGCGGAATATGGAGGTACTTATGGCCGAACGGGCCAATCTGGTCTTTCACAATAAAGTGATAGATGGAACTGTCATTAAACGACTTATTAGCAGATTAATAGATCATTTTGGAATGGCATATACATCACACATCCTGGATCAAGTAAAGACTCTGGGTTTCCAGCAAGCCACTGCTACATCCATTTCATTAGGCATTGATGATCTTTTAACAATACCTTCTAAGGGATGGCTAGTCCAAGATGCTGAACAACAAAGTTTGATTTTGGAAAAACACTATCATTATGGAAATGTACACGCGATAGAAAAATTACGCCAATCTATTGAGATATGGTATGCTACAAGTGAATATTTGCGACAAGAAATGAATCTAAATTTTAGGATGACGGAACCTTTTAATCCAGTCCATATAATGTCTTTTTCGGGAGCTAGGGGAAATGCATCTCAAGTACACCAATTACTAGGGATGAGAGGATTAATGTCGGATCCGCAAGGACAAATGATTGATTTACCTATTCAAAGCAATTTACGCGAAGGACTATCTTTAACAGAATATATCATTTCTTGCTACGGAGCCCGAAAAGGGGTTGTCGATACTGCTGTACGAACATCAGATGCTGGATATCTTACGCGTAGACTTGTTGAAGTAGTTCAACACATTGTTGTACGTAGAACAGATTGTGGCACCACCCGAGGGATCTCTGCGAGTCCTCGAAATGGAATGATGTCGGAAAGAATTTTTATTCAAACATTAATTGGTCGTGTATTAGCAGACAATATATATATGGGTCTACGCTGCATTGCCATTCGAAATCAAGATATTGGGATTGGACTTGCCAATCGATTCATAACCTTTCGAACACAAACAATATCTATTCGAACTCCCTTTACTTGTAGGAGTACGTCTTGGATCTGCCGATTATGTTATGGTCGGAGTCCTACTCATGGCGATCTAGTGGAATTGGGGGAAGCCGTAGGTATTATTGCAGGTCAATCCATTGGAGAGCC
>CATIWO010287353.1:50000-52500 GCA_949673435.1 Macaranga tanarius | reverse complement strand
TTAGTAGTTGTTGTTCTTGTTTCTTTAGTACCTTTAGTGGTTCCTATACCTGTCATGTTCCTTGGGTTATTTACAAGTGGTATTCAAGCTCTTATTTTTGCAACTTTAGCTGCGGCTTATATAGGCGAATCCATGGAAGGGCATCATTGACTAATTTTCAAAATGGTATTTTTTTTAGCTTTTAGTGTAAGGAAATCTACGCCTTGTTCAAGATAATCTACTTACACTTAGTGCACATAAATATACACATAAATCGACAAAAAGAAAAGGTCTATACATATACAATTTAAAGGATTTAAAGGAATAGTAATAAAGGAAAAAAAGATTACGATATGAAATTGTAAAAAAAAGGAAAGAGATCTAAAAGATCTTTTTCCTAGAATTCATTTTGACCATTTATACCTGCTTCCAATGAATATTCTCTTCTTAGGAATTACAATTTGAATAAGAATTCTTTATTTATTTACAATGTGTGATTAAAAAACGAGGTTCTATAGAACGATTTCCATTTCAGTCGGTTTTATTTAATTTATTAATTTAATGATTGACCAAAATAAACAATTAATAAATTACATGAACTTAGATCATGAACTTCGATTAACCAAAAGCTTCTATGCAATGATTCAGACTCATGAATTCTTCCATTTAGATTGATTGTATCCGTGTGGGATAATGATAAGGAAGAGAAGAATTTACGAAAAGTGAGATTCAGAAAAAACGAAATGGGTTATTTAGGAGAGTGGGATCAAACTAGGTGTATGTAATATATATATACTGGCTATAAGCCCATTTTTTTTTTGTGAATGTTTCAAAAAATGATTTTAGAATCCGATTGAATCTAAGATACGAATAGTTGGTTTACGTTATGTAAGAAAGACGTGTATATGGAATATTAAGTATTAACTAGTTATATATGAGTTAAGTTAAAAGATATATCTAATCTGCCCTACTACGGGAAATTTAGATAGAGATTCCAAGAAAAGTCCCCCCCCCCCCCCCCCCTTTTTTTTTTCATTTGTAACTGTGAATTGAATATTGAATAAAGAGATTAAATCAGGAAAAAGAACGAAGAGTTCGAATTCAAAAAATGATTCGGAACAAAGAAAGAAATGGAAAAACAAAAAAAGTTGTATGAATTCACAAAAACTTTGTAGATAGGAACTAAAAAATAGATATCGAAGTCGTTCTGATGATTCAATAATATTATTACTTCACTTCGGAGTTCTTAGTTACTTTGACTGGATGAAAATCTTATTGATGGGATGAATAATTAAGTCATAATTTATTGATTGATTGTATCATTAACCATTTCTTTATTTTATTTTGGTGCGAGGAACTTATCATGAATCCATTGATTTCTGCCGCTTCCGTTATTGCTGCCGGTTTGGCCGTTGGGCTTGCTTCTATTGGACCTGGGGTTGGTCAAGGTACTGCCGCAGGCCAAGCTGTAGAAGGTATCGCAAGACAACCCGAGGCGGAGGGAAAAATACGAGGTACTTTATTGCTTAGTCTGGCTTTTATGGAAGCTTTAACAATTTATGGACTAGTTGTAGCATTAGCACTTTTATTTGCGAATCCTTTTGTTTAAGTTTAATCCTATAAAATAAAAAAATATATATAAAATATATATATATAAATATATATATAAATCGAAAACGAAAATAATAGAAATAATCAAAAGAAATAATCAAAATATATATATCTATATCTATATTATATATCTATATTATATATATACTATATCTATATTATAATATAGATATAGAAATATAGATATAGAAAAATAGAAAATATATAGAATAGAACGAAAATATGAAAATATAAATATTAGAAATATTTAGAAATATATAGAATAATAATATAAATATATATAATTAGATAATTAGTCTGTATATATAATTAGATAATTAGTCTGTCTATAGTCGACAAGAAAAGAGGAGATCCTATGAAAAATGTAACCGATTCTTTCGTTTCTTTGGGTCACTGGCCATCCGCCGGGAGTTTCGGATTTAATACCGATATTTTAGCAACAAATCCAATAAATCTAAGTGTAGTCCTTGGTGTATTGATTTTTTTTGGAAAGGGGGTGTGTGCGAGTTGTTTATTTCAAGAATCGGTTGGATTAAACCAGCTGCGCTTTTTTCGTTTTAACTAGAAAGGACAAGGTGCATGATCCTGCGAATTACTTCTGAATAAATTAAGAAATCATCTTTAAGAACTATAGCAGTTCGTGATTCATGGGTAAAGTAAATATACTTTGATTCTCTATCAACCAATAATGCGGACTATTAATATGGTTAAAGCTAAACGGTTTAAAGTCTAGATGCAGCAAGGTACTCTTTCTACTATTATGTTAATCTACTATGTATGTTAATACAAAAAACAGGTTCAAAATGAATAGTTGGAAATTTTTTTCGGTATAGAACACTCATGTCGAAAAAAGATTTGAACCCATTTTTTGAAATTTTTTGAAAAATGGGTATTTCACTCATTCTTATCC
>CATIWO010287353.1:40000-45000 GCA_949673435.1 Macaranga tanarius | reverse complement strand
GAAAAATCAAGAAAAACTTTTATTTTTTAATTTTCTATATTTTATAATATATTTTATATTTTTTTATATTTTTTATTCTTCACGCCCAGGATTACGTCCTGGATCATTAGATAAAAATCCAAAGATGAATAGAGAAACAAAAAATATCACTACTGTGTAAACAAAGAGTTTGAGCGTAAGCATTATAAAATCTCCAAGATCTTTTTTTGGTTTGGAAAAATATATATATATTCTCTATTTTTATACCACATATTCTATTTTAACACCAAGACATGGAGTGGTTTCTAGAAATAGAATAGAAAAGAATTTCGAAAAATTCTTTTGTAATAAAAGTCGAGTCTTTCATTAACTATTTATACAATAACTTCAATATTTGAATTAAGAGCTTATACTTTGATACTATAAGACTTATCTGATCTTATCAATTGCTATAATTTTTTTTCTTGAATAAATCATGAATTATTCTAGGGCAATATTAAAGATCTCATCGAAAACTTACAGCAGCTTGCCAAACAAAGGCTAATAGAAAAAAGAGTACAGGGATTACTGGCATAACATCTACGATTGGATTTAAAAAGGCGTAGGCTTCGGGCAATTTTGTGAAGAAAAAATTGCTTGAATAAAGGGCAGAATTAAGACTAAGACAGATACAAATTAAACTAAAAATATTAAGCATAACAAACATTTTGTTCTTGAAGATCATTCTATTTTGATTGAGTTTTTAATATGTTATTGATATAAAAGATCTAAAAATTGAAAAAAAAAAAAATAAAGATAAAGAAAGGTAGACCAAAACCCTTCTTTTTTAAACTTTATTAAACTCACCCAATCAAAAATCCTTCAATTCTCAAATCAAAGAGGAAATCATATTTTTATACAATATCTTAATTGAATTATATATTATGATCAATAAATTCAATTTAATTCTATCTCTATACATAGAAAAATTCAAACAACAAGCTAATGTATTTCCTAGATATTTGGTGGGAATTGACGAAGAACTAATACCAATATTAGTTTTTATTAGTGTTGAATAGAAATTCAAATGGGGCGTGGCCAAGCGGTAAGGCAACGGGTTTTGGTCCCGCTATTCGGAGGTTCGAATCCTTCCGTCCCAGCTATTCTATATATCAAAAAAAGAGATCTTTCCTTATTTGATTTATCATTTAGCATCCCCCATAGAATTTAATTCGGGAAGTCCATAGGAATTAATTAGTATTAGTAATGGAAGATATCTATTTCAATGCCTGTGCCTGTTAAAATGAAAATCGCATTAACAAATAAAGAAACTACATAAGTTTCGTTTCATATGTAGTTTCTTTAAACTAACTGCATTTTTCAGATATTTTGTCTTTTGCTTTAATGAAGAATTCTAAATCTATCTAACAGTCGGGACGGGATTGACTCATATATCCTATTCACTTTTCGTTTTACTTTAGGATTTAGGAAAAAATTTTATAAAGACTCAAGTCAAATAAACTACTCATAAAATGAATAAAATGAATAAAATGAAGAAATGCTTATATGTATGTATTTTTAGCATTTTTTTTATTAACACCTTTGTTTCCATGTAAAAAATTTGTCATCTCTTACTTATACTTAATTCCAGTATTTAATATAGAATATCCATAACGAATTTCAGTAACAATTCTTTAGTCTAGACAATTCTTTATTCTATTTGATAAATTGGATATTTTTTTTTACTTATTTATTTTCAATCCTTGATGGTTTAATCCGAATCTGTATCTGAATATGGGGTTTTTTCTCTTCTCTTATAATGAGAAAAAAAATGTATTTCTTTAACTTTAAAACAAAACTTTAGTCAAATAATTATATTGGGATAGGCAATTTAAAAATGAAATTTTTTTTAATGATTTTTATGAGTCCTTGGGGCTCAAAGAAATGTGAGATAGGCGAATCCGTCCTATGGAGTCACTTGAGGATTCACAAAGAATTTATTTCTTTGTCTTTTGTCTTATTCTAAATTAGAATTGAAAATCAAGAAATATTCATACAATAAAATATGGGATTAATTTGAATTCTTTCTGACACTTCTTCAGAAACTGCCCAATAGAAGTTAAAATTAAAATTTGAGATTACTACGTGCCGGTTGAACCAATTCAAAACTCAAAGAATGTTATGGTAAAACTTCGTTTGAAACGATGTGGTAGAAAGCAACGTGCGACTTGAAGGACACGATCAGTTGTGGATTCTTACACCCACCCTATATATAATATTATATAGCATATAGGAATGAAGTGCTTAGCTCGACATCGTTTGTTCTGTTATACACTAGAACCTTCGTTTTTTATTGTGTTGTAATGTAAATAGTACATGATGGAGCTCGAGTGGAAAGTATTGATTTATTTCTTAGGAGCAAGAATCCAGGGTTAGTCCTAATCAATAAGTTGTAACAACTTCGTAAGTATATTTTCAATATCGAAATAGAAAGGATCCAATTCGGGCAAATTTCAAGTCCAAGAATAGGGTTTGTTGGAATTGACCAAATTCTTTTAATTAAAAAAGTGTATCACACGGGAATCAATTGTATTAGTCTGAGTCTTTAATAGAAAGAAATCGCAAAAAGTGGTATGTTGCTACCATTTCGAAACGATTAAAGATCCCCGAAGTAATGTCTAAACCCAACGATTCAAGGCAAAGATAAAGGATCCTGGAACAAGGAAATACCCTTTTCAATTGTCTCAACAATTAGCTTAGAATGATACGTTCTATTATAAAAGAACGAAACAAAAGAAAGGGCATTAGAGATCACTCAATAAATTAAAAATGAAACGCTTAAACTTAAAGGGTTCCCTTTGAGCTATTTGAAAGTTATCCGACTTGAATTAGGAGGGTACAGACGATTTTTTTTCTTTTTTGGTAAAAAAAAAAAAGAAGAAAAAGGACTTAAATCACAGTTTAATTGATTTGATGATTTTATCGATCTATTTGATTGATGATATAATTCTAGACATATACAGAACTTTGAATCATTTTTCTCGAGCCGTACAAGGGGAAAACTTCTTATACGTTTCTACGGGGGTCTTTTTTTTTTCTACCTATATCCCAATGAGCTGTTTATCGAATCGTTGCAATTGATGTTCGATCCCGAAGAGAAGGAAGAGATCTTCGGAAAGTGGGTTTTTATGATCCTCTAAAAAATCAAACCTATTAAAATAAAATGTTCCTGCTATTCTAGATTTCCTTGAAAAAGGCGCTCAACCTACAGGAACTGTTCATGATATTTTAAGCAAGGGGGGTTACAGAACTTCTTCTCTACTATCCCCCCTTCTCTTGTTCTATTCATACTTTATTCATACAGAATTCATACGTATTTTTTTTCCTTACTTTAATTAAATATTCTATTAAATATTATATTAATATTCTATTTAATTCAATATCAATATATTCTATTCTATTCAATATATTACAATATATTCTATTCTATTCAATATATTATATCTATTCAATATATTATATTCTATTTTAAATTAATTCTATATTTTTATTTTAAATTAATTCTATTTTTTTTTTTTTAATTATATTTAATTAATTGTTAAATTGAATGCAATTCATTCTTTTGTTTTCGTCATTGTGTATTTTTTTCTCAATCTATTCACATTTATATTGACAACAGTCTATCAACTAAATATAATACGATCTGAGGTAATTGGATCTTTTCTGTGGATCTATTTATTCCTGTTCCATTGATTTGGTTTTTTTCTTCATTCAAGTGATGGGTTTCTTAGATTTGTCGTGATACAAACGTTTTGTTTGATTGAAAAAAATGTTAGAAATTCTAAAATATAAAGAATATTTTTATTTTATATAAAATAAAATAAATGTATACTAATACATATAATAAATAAATCTAAAATAAAATCTAAGTAGAATAATTAAGTAGAATAATTAAGTAGAAGACATAAATATTAAACATAACAAATATAAATAATAAATAGAACAAAATATTAAGATAAGAATGGGTAGCGTAAGAGCCAAGAGGAAGAAGTTGTCTATAAAAATAAAAATGGACTTTATCTGTATTTAATTTTTCTATATTTTTCAATCTCTTCTTTTTTTTATGTTCAGAATTGATTAGAATTTTTTTTATTTAATTTCTTGCTAGTTTAATATTTTGATTGTGTCATGTGCTTCAATCTCTTTATTTATTTTGATTTCGTTTGTAGAATTGAATTTTTTTTTGGGGGGGGGGGGGTTGCTAACTCAATGGTAGAGTACTCGGCTTTTAAGTGCGGCTAATATCTTTTACGCATTTGTATGAAGAAAGGGATTCGTACATATCATCGGTATAGTTCGTAAGACTACGACTGATCCTGAAAGGAATGAATGGAAAAAACAGCATGTCGTATCAACGGAGAATTCTGAGAATATTTCATTTTTGTCGGATCGTGCCAAACCTTATTTGAATTATTTGAATTATTGGTGCGGAACATAATAAATGAATTCAAGGTTGGGTTGAGTGAATAAATGGATAGAGTCCTACGGTTTCAATTATAGGGAAACAAAAAAGGGAAACAAAAAAGCAACGAGCTTACGTTCTTAATTTGAATGATTATCCGATCTAATTAGACGTTAAAAAGAAATTAGTGCCTAATGTGGGAAAGGCTTTTCTGTGAGCAGATTTTCGATTTTCTTTTAATTTAATGAGTCCTAACTATTAGTTATTCCCCACTATTAGGGGAGATAAATGTGTCGAAGAAAAAGTATATTGATAAAGATATTTTTTCCAAAATCAAAAGAGCGGTTGGCTTGAAAAAATAAAGGATTTCTAATCATTTTTTTATCTTTTTATTCTATAATGAACATAAACCAATTAGATGGAAAAAGGGAGGATGGGAATCCGTTGATGAGTTTACCTATTTCTTTCCGAGGTATCTATTCTTTTCTTTTATACTACTTTGTTTTTACTGTATCGCAGTATGTATCATTTAATAACCCAATAAAAATCCTCTATCCTTGCTTCAATCCAATTTCATTTC
>CATIWO010287353.1:0-35000 GCA_949673435.1 Macaranga tanarius | reverse complement strand
AGCTTTGCTAATATATTGCACTACACTTCCTTTCTTTTTGAAGCTTATACTAAATGAAGAATTGGACACCCATGTCGCTCTGGCAAGAAACTTGAATGAACAAGGTTGGATCCCTTAATAGTATATTTCTCACATCAATCTAACACATTTAGAAATATTTTCAATTTAAATATGGTAAATTCTCAAATTAGTTTGTGGGTTAACTAAAATACTATTTTTATACAATTTTAAAATAATTTTTTTACAATATAATATATTTAAAAATAAATTTTTGAAGTGTTCTCTAATCAATACCTTGAATCCTTGATGTAGATTCCTCTCAATATGTGTGTGTGTGTGTATATATATATATATATATATATATATATCCTGATGTACATAATTTTGCTGCTTTCTATTTTCTTTTTAGGACTGCAGCAAAAAAAAAAAAAAAAAAAAAAAAAAATCTTAGTCACACCCATAAAATCATATCTGAAGTCTCAACAAGCCATCAAATTCCCACTTTACACATTTGCTAATTATGTATAAAAAAGAAATAGCCAATATATAGAGTTAGCTTAGACTGGTCTATAGAGTTAACAAGAACATATTGCTTTCAAAGATGATTAATCTAAGACATATCTGCTTGTCCTCTCTCTTATTGTTAACTTTCTTCTAATGCACTGTTTCAACTATAAGCAATGGAATATATAGCAGAATTCATCATTGAAAATAATTAATAAGGAAAATTTAAACTTCGTCCCACCTAACTTCATTGCACCAAATTTCACAAACCAATTAATGATCCAAAAAAATATCAATCAATTCTTAAAGCCATCTCTTTTAAATTTAGGAACAAAGAAACAATCATGAATCATGCAATCTCAAGTTTCTTTGCCCAAATTACTAAAGAAACAACCCAACCATGCCATGAAAATACTTTTTTATTTATTGGTATTATATTGTTTAAAAGAAAAAAACAATTTAAAAAACAAACAAAAGCTTGTCATTAATTAGGTAGCTTATTAATTATCTTTGATCAGAAGCTACAAGAAACTTTAGACTTAAGGAAACACTTGATGTTCTTTTTTAGATACATATGTGATATTTATATGGGTTCTTTGCCATTTTGACTATCTTCTCAGCTAGCAGTTAGGAATGTCCTTGTTTTCTTTCCAAAGAAAAATGTGACATCGAACAACAACGTTATAATTACGAGACAGATGTTTAATTATAAAGTTACATAATTCATTCATCTTAAGTATTACAATTATTATGATTACTAATAAATAAGGACTTAAATTTTTAGCAGTGTCAAGATTTGTAAGCTTTTGTCTTTGTTTAATTAATTCATCTTTTTTTAACGTCATTGGAACATATCAGATGCAAATGTTTGTTTGTTCATAAGAATAAAGTGTTTTTTTTTTACCTTGAACAAAACTTTGATGCTTTTGGAAGCAATCCCTTAAATTTTGCAAAATTAACATGTTACACAACGGAGTTTGACTTTAATTTCTTCATATGCTTGCACTTGCAGTGTTCTAGATGCATATATGACAATTATTACTAAACAAATTGTGTGAAACTCATTTTGCAACAGAAATATAAAATCATCCTCTATTAAAATAAAATCACATTATATATATACTATATATTATAGCAACTAGTCAATATCATCATATATAAATTAGAACAATGTAAGATGCATCGATCATTATTGCATAAAAAAGCTTGATAAAATTTATTAGTTCGCAGGAGTCGGTAGGGCACGATCGAATATATCAAAATTAACCTGAAAGCTGTGGCCATCTCTAAAGCTGATTATGGGAAAAAGGGTAAAGAATAATTAGTTGAGAGTGTGAGTTTCCATGGCATTATTAATTCTTGGGGCCTTTTGTTCTTGCTATTCTTGGGTCTCATTATTATACATGAAACCGGTGCTTATCAACTGAACTTTATTACACTTGCTAAAGCCACAAGTCATGGAGTTCAATTAAAAAAAAAACGTTTAGCATGCTTATATATATTATAGCTATACTATATATCACAAATTAATGCTTTTTTTTTTAATTTTTATTTTTACAAATGAGCAAATTAAAACATGCAATAATTCTTTTTTACTATTATTTTTATTATTCTTTCATCAATAAATAAAAGATTTATCTAGTTCTCTAAAAAAAGTTTGGAACTTTTAAAGTTATAATTTTTTATTTACATGAAAAATATTTTGATATGAAAAAAATATAATACTAGTGTTTTTAAATCATAAAAAATCAATTCATTAATTTGAGAAGGTAAATGGGTGTTAAAATTCAATTAATCAAATAGAAAATTAAATAAAAAGTTAATTTCTATCGCATCATAATTTTTCTCTTTTTATACTCTTCTTATTCTTAAGACAAATCACTTATTTGGAGATTAATTATGAAAATATATTTGAAATTAAATGTGTATTTGATTTTGTTATATTAACTAACACATTGTGTGAAATTCAAGATATATATAATATTATCTACTCAGCCTCACCAAAAAAAAGTCAACCCAAAAAGAATTGAAGTCGTCGGGCTTTTTGTTCACTGCCTTTTCTTTCCACAGACAAATTTTAGTGGCAAATCCCCAATTTGAGCTCATCAAATTTGAAAATAATTATATAAATAAATAAACGAAGAACAAAAAGATGACAAACTCTACTCTCTAGTCCAACATATATAGGATTTCTCTCCTTTTATATATCTAGGATTAATTAATTGTGTGCAACATCATTTCTTTTCTATCACTGGTAAGAGCATTTTCAAAAAAAAAAAAAAATTACATATATGTTTTAAAATTTTTATTATAAATAATTAATTTATAAAAATAAAATTTTAAATATAAAACAAGAAATTGGTTTAACTTTTTCTATTTAAAACGTTAAATTCAACTCATTGTTTTATTTTTAATTTTAATGAAGTGTGAATATTTGTACATTATTATTAATTTTTCCTATTGGTATTTTTTAATTTTAATTAATATTATATAAATAAAAATTAAGAATTTATTGGAATTATATATTTTATTAATTTATATTATACTTTTCACAGCACCAAAAATACTTAAAAATTATTAAATAAAGAAATATAACTTTATGATTAATTACGAATTTATCATGAATGAGCTCAAAGAGCATTAAAAAAGCGCAAAAAATATCATAATGTATATATATAAAAATAAAAGCTAGCAGATTATCATGATAGCTTTTATATATATAAATAATTAGATTCATGAACATATATATATATGGGTATTGAATTGAGACATATCCTTTATATTAATATTAATAATGCACTTTGTGTCGGTGTAGGTTTTTTTACCATTTGGAAAAAAAAAAAAAAAAAAGCTCTGAATATCGTCAGCTATGATTATATATATATATATATATATATATATATAAATAAAGTATAGCAATTTATCTTGTCGGGCCTCATTATTTGACCAACAATGTTACATTATTATCTGACCAGTCTCCAGCAATCTGTACATTATTTTTGTACATTTTTTTTTTTTTTTGCTTTTTTGAACTTTTTTTTTGACGGTTTTCTTTTGAACTTTCTTAGATGCTAGAGTTCTCTTTTCATTATTTTGTCTAATTTTTAGCATATGTTGTAATTGTTTCATTTATTTAAGAAAGCTAAAGGGGTTGTCGGTAGCCTTTTGTAAATGTTTATGTATACTGAAATATATCAAAAGATCGATCATAGATTTCATATATATATATATGCGAAATTCATTACATTTCAATAATTCAATTATTATATCACATTTTACGAGTTTGAATGAATGACTTGAAAAAAAAAAGTTTAGACGTAAATTAATTTGATACCTGATTAATTTTAATTGAAATTTGATTTTGAAAATTTATAGTATTTTTAAGATGAATTTGCGTGAAATATATATATATAATGAGCTTTGTTTGACTTGTTTTCTTCCTCATATTATGTCAATAAGTACTAAGAGGGACAAAGCATAGTGCTTTTGAGATTAAGTCAACTGAATTGTATCATAGCTATTTATCATTTGCCATGTTAATATAAAAAGGTAGTATAGTAATTGGTTTTTTAAGCAATTTTAAGCCGCATTCCCGCCTAAAATCTTGCATCACCAACACTTTTTTTTGGTTTAGGTTGGGGTCAGGAATATTATTAATTTTTGATATTATTACGATTATTATTAGTAATTAAGATATCATTTTCAGATGCATGAAAAACACCGTAGATTGTGACTAAATTTTTGTGGCTCTCACTATCTTAATTTAACGTTCTTACTTTTTGGTAGTGCAGTGATTAACCTTAATTCGGGGTTCAAACTATGTGTGTATTGTCTATTGCTGTTCAAAAAAAGGTGCATTGTCTTGTTTTTTTCCTCTCCTTTTTTCTTTTGAGCTTTTCATGGTTTAATTATTTGTCATTCCTTAAGAGGCACAAGTAGAAATATAAATTGTTGCTTACTTGGTAAAATTTGATATGCGAGATTCTAGCCGATTGCCAAGCAAAATGATTTGTTTTTTTTTTTTTTTTGCAGGGAATTCATATGATTTAAACATCACAATCCTTTCTTTTTAAATTGACGGTAGTAGAATTCGAACTCTACATCTCAAGATACCCTTGAAGAGTAGTTATCATTTGATTACTCTAGTAAAAAAATATGAGTAATTAGTACTTGACCACTCCCTCACTTGATTAATAGGAATGTCATATGATCTAAGCATTAATGGACTATACAATATATATAAGAGCCAATCCTCCCCTTTGACGAAGACAGAATTCGAACCCTACACCTTAGAATGCTCTCCTCGCTTTTGACAAATAAAAAATTAGCAGAATTTGAACCACCTCATATTTTTGGAGAAAAGTGATCGTTAAACTACTTTCTCATTTAATAGATCATGAGTGGGTATGTCGTTCTTCTCATTATAATCCTCCTAAAATCAATAGCATATTGTTGACATAGTCATACAAATTAAAAAAATATTTAATTAATAGTTAAAATTGTTAGAAAATCCTAAATTGTTAAGATATAAGAAATGTTAATAAAGTTTATAACTAGTGAAAGTTTCTGCTTAAAAAAAAATAGTGAAAGTTGATTAATATTTAATCTAAAAAAACTTAAGTTAGTAAGTAAACATTTTAAAAATGACACTTCTGACTGGAAATATTTATCATACTATGTAAAATTGATAGAGAGTCCAAACCTTGTACTATAATATATAGTTAATATATAGAACCTAGCCAGATCCAACCCCAAATAAAAATTAATATAAATAGTGTAATATATTATACATAGCTAATCATAAGTGGGTTTTTTTTTTAAAATTTTTTTGTTAGGTGTATAGTGCAAAACTAATGAAACAATATTGATTTCTTAACCCAATTAATAAACTGAAAACGACCTTAAAGGAAACGTAGTTTCTGAAAAATTTAGGACCATCTCATTGACCTGTAGCTATATATAGTTATAAGCTAGCTGATGTTTTTATATATATAGCTTGGACAAATTGGCATATATTAAAGTGTATATAAAATTTCATTTATCGGTAAAAACTTGGTCCCGACCACGTTACTCCAAGGTTAGTGGAGGCGCAGACTTTTCTTAAAAAATTTCTTTCCCCTCTTCGCTGCAGTAGGTACAAAGTGTTGAGCAGCTTTTATTTTGGCCATTAATTGACCCACCACCACAACCTATTTATCTATCTATCCATACATCTTTGTAGTACCAAGTACTAAACACCTCTCGTCTCTAGTGATGTGAACATTGAACAATGATGGTGCTGATACTTTGGTTTCAAAGGAATCTTGTTCCTTTCTTCCATTTATTAGCAGTTATCATCTATCACACGTCTATACACTTCAAACGTGAAAGGACATGCACGTCCTCTTCCTCTTAATTCCGTTAATTAAGTAGGTTAAATTCACTATACAATTTCATGGTTTTTACGTATACACCCAATTCTGGCTGTGACACCACTCATTTTCACCCTCTAAGATCAGATACAGCATCAATGTGGCATGTTACAATCTTGTGGTTGTGGGTTTTCTCTGCAACAGTGAGTGCTAATTATGTTTTGGGCTATGGCAGTTGGTACTGTCTAGCTAGTTAAGATAAAATGAAGAAAAGCATTTATATTTATATATGTATGAACCAACGATGATTGAACATTTCTAGACCTTATATTGGTGGTGATTTGTGACTTTATAGTTGACCCTTGCTTGGCCTTAGCAATGATCTCTCTCCAATAATGGATAGAGGACAGCCAAGCCAATATTAGCCTTTTGGAGGGACTCGCCATATATATGCATGGAGGGACCTGATCGAAGCAGCTGGATCATATGCTATGAAATCAGCATCTTAGATATATGAGCATAGGCCCAGATAATCTTGTTTAATTAAAATTCTGCCACCCTCTTCCAAATTTCACAAAATCTAAATCTTACCCCACATACTCTCTTATTACATTCGCATTCAATTAATGTTATTTGTACACTAGCAAGTATATATACATAGTAATGGTCCATGCTGAAACTGTAGAAAACTTAATTTATTGTAATGCAAAAAAAATGTGTGTTTGGTAATTAATAAAGTTTCTTGATCTACTTAACTTTGGTCTTCCTTAAGCTGGAAAAAGACATTTATGTGTACATGGGGCATGAAAGCAGCACCATAACCTCACATAACATCATAATTATTAATTAGTTAGCTAGCTTGACAACTAGCGGCAAAATAAAAATTATAATTAAGACCACAAAATTAGTTTTCACTCTTCAAAAATTTCTTAATAGTACATATATTATTCTTTTCAACTGTTCTTGAAACCAATTGGCAATTAATACATAAAAAGTGAGAACAAAATACACAAATCTTTAAAAAACAAGAAAAAAAAATCAGCTTAGTCTCTTTTCGATCTTGATGATCACCTAGAGCTAGTTTAACAGTGAAAAAAAATAAAAATGAACATGAAGAATCTCAAGCACTCCCTGTACTATCAACATATGTATTTTGTTTAAAGAGATCAAGATATAAAAGAAGTGAAAAAAAAATAGGGAAAATATATATATATAAAAGAAAAGAAAAGAAATGAATTTACAGTTCATGATATCTGGCGGAAGACATCAAAATTTGCTCCTGTTAGATCTTCTGACAGCGACGTTAACGGATAGCTACTGAAATCTACTGAATTCTGAGCATGGAGCTGTCCTTCTTCTTGCCATGAACTCTGCTTCAATTCTTCACTCTTGATTCCGATCACCGGAAACTGAAACATTGAGTCTATTTTGTTATCAGTATCCCAAGAGAAAGCTGCTGCATTATTCTCCACCATATGATATCCTGTGTAATTGCTTATGTTTGAGCTATTGCTTGAACTTTCTTTTGCTTGATCATTCAAGAACATAGAACTCATTCTTGAAGCTGAATTATCTGAGAAATCTGTCGCGCTTATGCTTCCATGATCAAAACTTGTTAAACTTGGCATTGAAGTGAATGAGAAGTTGGAGCTAGTTTCAAATTGGTTTTGATCAAATGATGTAATAGTCTCGTGATGAAGACCAGCTGAAAGAGTCGAGTTATTGTTATTATTATTGTTGTTGTCATGATACCCACCTGGCTCAACACTTGCAGGGAATTCAAAATATGATAAGGAATCATAAGCTTGCTTGTTGTTGTGGGTGGTGATGATGAATTGTTCTCTTGATGAAGTATCTGCTAATCCATTGCTATAGTAATTAGTTGCAGCCGTGTCGTTAATGAGAAATGTTGGCTCCTGTACATTTGATACAATAGATTGTGGTATTTGCAAGGATATTGATGGCTTATGATCTGTAGAATTATTCTTTTCTTCTTTCACTTCCATAATATCATGACTGGTAATTATTGGCTTGTGGGTTGTTGGGTCTATGCCTTGCTTCATAAGCTTCTTCTTCAAACAAGAATTCCAGAAGTTCTTTATCTCATTATCTGTTCTTCCAGGTAACTGTGCTGCAATTTGAGCCCACCTGCAATTTACATAAATCCCAACAAACAATTAATTAAATAAAAAAATCATGACCCATTTCCATTTTTATGTCAAAGATTAAGTTCTTGATCATCTTCTTAAAGGAAAAAAATGATAATAGCCAGGATATATATATTATTAAAAAATACCTGTTACCCAAAACTTCATGAAGACTGATTATAAGATCCTCTTCTTGCTGTGAGAACATTCCTCTCTTAAGGTCAGGTCTTAAGTAGTTAATCCATCTCAATCTGCAACTCTTCCCGCACCTTTGCAGACCTGTAGTAATTAATCCAACAGTAGTAAAATCAAGAATTATATAATATATATAAATTGAATCTTCAAGAACCAAGAAAATGTAAATTTATAAGTTGATGATGAACAAATTAATGAATTACCAGCTAGCTTAGGAACAGAACTCCAGCAACCGACACCAAATCTAGTAATGTAATTGTAGAGTTTCTCATCTTCTTCAGGAGACCATAAACCTTTCCTTAGTTTTTGCTTCAAGCAGCAAGAATGTCTCCCCATTTTTTCTTTTGCCTTAAAGATTATAGAGCTAAATGTTATTATCAAATGAAACAATATTCTTGAACAAGTATTGTTAGCTAGACATATATAAGCCCACTAAGAAGGAAGCTCACTTGATGATTTGAACATGTATATATATATATATATATAATATATATGAAGAAAGTATATTATTTGAGAAGTGGGTGTACAATTATTTTTTATTTTTATTTTATGTTGTGTATATATAAGGAGGAGAAAAATCAAGAAACATTTTTATGATGATTTAAAGAGAAGCAGGACTAAATAATACTTAGGATTCAAGTTAATAGGGAGAGAGAGAAGGAAGGGCTGAGGAAGGTGAAGCAATCAAGTGGGTTTTACGCAAATCCAATGCTGCTTTTGCATTGGACTGGATTGATTTTTAAGATATCTCTTTCTGTAGAAATATTGTTAAAGCAATAAAAATGAAAATAAAATAAAAGAAATTAAAGGAAAAAAAGAAAAAAATTGGTTGATTTAAATGAGAACAAGTCCATAAACGTGCAGAACTAATGAGTAAGAATACAGTTATGGATTTGTGTCCTTCAACAATAGTGGTGTAATTTATTTATTTTTATTATACTATAAGTTTAATATATGTAATGGTGGACTATATAAGGGGTCAATTTCTGCCTTATAAATTATTATCAATATCAATGAATAAAAATACTTAAATTTGGCTAGTAAAATAGTGTTTTAGTGATCACTTCTCTTCAAAAATATTATGAAATACTGAATTTTAAAATGATGTTTGGATCATGCACTTTTTCTAAAAAAATAAAAGAATTTTCTTAAATCATATTAAATATAAAGTTCATCCCTGATTGCATATTTCCAATATTAATTTTTAATTTCTTTTGCTCCAAATTATTTACTAACATTGACAAGTATTCCCTTTATAATGTTAGGCAGTTTTATCATTATTTTTTGTTGTATACCTGTCTGATATCGTATGTTTGTCATTTTTAAGTTCACTTGCATTTTAATTCTACCATGAGTGGTCTATTAATTCAACTATATATTATGGTGAAGTTATTAAATAAGACAACCTTTAGCCCTTCAATTTTCAAATAGAATGCTTAATTTTACTGCATTATCAACCTATAAGCCATACGTTTTTTCTCTTAGAATTTTTTTAGGGCAGCTTGCTTCATGCTTTTCTTCACAGTGCATCCAAAATCTCAATTTAAACATAATTTTCGATGCCCACAAGTTTAATCCTCATTTACAAATCAAACTAAAAACTTTAATATATATATATATAACAGAGAATGCGTGAATGACATTACTAATTACTGTAATGAAAAAAAAAAGTGTATAATTATATAGGGTCGCTTTCCTTCAGGAGAAATTTTACTAGGAAGATAAATAAAAACATGTAATGTCAATAAATTTTTTTGTGCATTCACATGTTGAGGCCTGTCTAGTAGCTAGCAAAATAGAGTCATTTTAATATCCTTGCTTGCCAATTACTGTAAGAAGGAGAATGCATTCAAATCATGTAAAAAAATAGTAACAAAAAATCATTTCATTTTCAAGAGGTAGAAAATAAAAGAAAGGGACTTTTTTTTAGAGATATTGAGTTGAATATATAGTATTATTATAAGATGATAAAGGCAGCCGACATTAGTGCTTAAGAGATGTGTGGGATCCATCAAAATTATATGTTTTGACTCTTCAAGGGAAGGACATCGCCTAAAAGATCCAATTACAAAATTACTAGAAAAAATGGCTATAGCAAAAATTAATTTAATTGTCCTTTTTTCCTGGACCTTATGGACTGCCCTGCCCTACATATATTATATATATATGTATGGTTTCAGTTTAACTAAACCACATAACTTTAAAATATTTGACAAAATATTTTTGTTTTAATTTAAAACTTTTAAATCACAAGTTATTTAAAAAGTTTATTTTTCATTTTTAATTATATATTTTTTTTTTTTATCAAAGACAGCCCTGAGGGCTCCCGGCAGAGCGGGGGAAGGGGGATTAAATCCGCCCTACTACTATGGATATCCGGTGTTAAGTTCCATACGGAAAGGGTTAAGTGATATTAAGATCCTACACAGAAAGAGTTTAAGTTGAAACCACTTTTTTGGAAAGTGGGGGAGGGGGGATTCGAACCTCCCATCAAGCAAGCTCAACTCATTACATGTGGAAGAAATAAATTTTAAAGTAATAATTTATATTGAGATATAATATTTACAACATTTATCATAATTGTCAACACCCACACAGTCCCACATAACCTATCTTATTTTGATGCCCATTAAGGTATTGACAACTGGCTGATTATGATCGTATAATGCTACAGCCTACATGTATTTTGATTTGACCCTTTTCATTAATTTCTTTACACAACAAATAAATTTTAAAGTCAATAATTAATATTAATGCTACACTATACTTTTATCCAATTTTCTTTTCTAAATCTTTTATGGTTTGTTGCATAATTCATGTGTAGCAATCACTCCTTAAGCAATTTGTTAATATTTCGCTACAATAAGATCATGTATTTTTTTTTTAAAATTAACAAAACACACAAACACACTAGATCTTAGATACTTAATTATAAAAAAAAAAAAAATCAGGTACTTGATGTTATATAGTTATGTTAATATGCTTTTTTGCACTTGGTCACAATTTTCTTCGATCAAATTAAGGCAATGAACGTGTGGATTATAGATAGCTCAGAATATAACATTGCTTTTAATTCAAATTTCTTTTTAATCAAGCAATTTAATTAATATGAAATTATTTTACACGAATGGAGTATTAAAAATATATGTGCAACTTTAGATTTAATGAGAGCCACAATCCACGAGCAAAACATGTAACTTGCATTTTTCTAATTAAGATTAATTAAATGACTAGAAAATGCAGCTCTATTAGGTAACCAGCTGCCAAAATTAACAAAAACAAAATTAATGCAAGTGGTCACTAATATTCAATTCACCATTTAAAATACAGCACAAGTTGAGCTTGAGCAATGAAATAAGAGCATCATTTATATATATGTATCTGAATAATATGATGATATAATAGGAAATACCAAAATAATTAAATTTATTTCAAAATAAATTGTTTATGTGATAATTAATATAATTCTTTAATATTTTTATCTCCCAAATTTATAGCCCTATTTTAACTTACACACCAACTAAAAAATATAATCAACATAGTTGAAAGATATAATATTTTTTTTCAATACTTCCACATTATTATTAGACAAGTACATATATAATAAATAAGAATTTATTAGTAGATTAGTATATTAATTATTTTTTTTTAAAGTATAATTTAGAACAGAAAAAATAAACCTGAAAAGATAATATTGACTTTCCATATGTATTTGTATTTGTTTTCCTTGTATATCTTGATTTTGTTTCTTTTTATTTTATTGATTTAGTTTCTTGTTGTGTAATTCCGAAGTCAATGCGATTATTCCATGTAATTTCCCTTATAGTCAGGGACTACTGTATTATATAAACCAATTTTAGTTGATTAGTAAAAAAAAAACACATTAACGATTAACACAAAATTTATATGGTATCAGAGCAGGCCATCTAGGGCACGCTTCTCCTCAATATGTCTGATGATTCTACCCAATATTCTTCTGTAAAAACCCAATCAATCACCACAAATACCAAACAAACCATCAATGATTTATCATCCCCATATGTCATACACCCATCTGACAATCCGAGAATCGTGCTAGTTTCATGTCTTCTCAAAGAAGAAAATTATCCAATATGGCAAAGAGCCATGACCAATGCATTACTTGCCAAGAACAAATTTGACTTTGTTGATGGAACTTTGCCGCAACCAGAACCAGATTCAGCAATCTTGTAATATGGATCAAAAATAACTCCATGATTATCTCATGGATATTTAATTCTCTTGACTCATCTCTTCATGATAGTGTTGCTTTTTTTGATACTGCTAGGAAGATATCGATCTTGAAGAACGTTTGTCACAAGAAAATGCACCTCGAGTGCACCAACTAAAAACTGAGATAGTGAATACACAGTAGAAGGATATGTTGATTGCTACATATTACACAAGACTTAAGGGACTTTAGGACGAGTACAACGCTAATTCTCAAATTTCGTCTTGCATTTGCGATTCGGCCAAAGCAATTGCTGTTGAGAAAGAAAAAAAAAAGGTTTATCAATTCTTGATAGGATTGAATGAAAAATATAATGTGGTAAGATCTCAAATCCTAAACACTGATCCCCTTCCTTCACTAGCCCGATCTTATACACTTGTTTCGTAAGAAGAAAAATAATAACAAATTGCAACGACAAGAGGGACAACCATTGTTGAAGCAACTGCATTTGCTACATTCAAAAACAACCCGAAGGCTATGGAATGTGAAAGCTGTATTGTGAACATTGTAAAAAAAATAAACGTATAAAGGAGACATGTTTTGAATTACATGGCTACCTGGATTGGTGGTAAAAAGAACAAAATCAAATCTACACGAGGAAAGATGGCAAATCATACACCAACCATGAACATGACAGGACAATCAATTGGATCTCCAATCAACGGCCTCACCAAAGAACAGTATACCCAACTCATGTCTTTATTGAATCTTGATAATACATAGAACTTAAATCCAATTACAAATTTTACTAGTAAGGCAATTTCTCTTTCTAATGGTAGTGTTGAATGGATTTTGGACTCAGGTGCTTCTGACCATATAACTTGCCAGAAGAGTATCTTACATAATGAAACATAAGTCAATTTTAATCTTCCTATTTCCATTCTAGATGGTTCTTCTGTTCTAATTAAATCTTATGGAGAAGTCACTACTAATCCTAATATTAAATTAAGCATTGTTTTATATCTACCTTCTTTTTCTTGTAACCGCATCTCCGTAGGCAAATTAAATAATGCCTTAAACTGTGTTGCTCATTTCTTTCCTACTTTTTATATCTTACAGGACCCTATCCACGAGGAAGCTGATTAGCATGGGTGAGCTTAAGGATAGTCTTTATTATTTCAGGGTACTTAGTGTGACTGCGGCATCTGTAAATGCAGTTCAGGATACAAGCTTTGAGTTATGGCATCAATAACTTGGTCACCTTTCTTTTGATCAAATGTCTTCTATTGATAGTTTAAATCTTCACAAGATGAAGAATTTTTATTGTGATACTTGTCATCATGCTAAACAAGTTCGACATTCTTTTTCTAATAGTTCTATTAAAACTCATAAACCTTTTGATTTAATACATTATGATGTTTGGGGACCTTAGAAAAATCCATCTTTGTCTAGTGCTCATTATTTCCTTAGTATTATTTATGATTTTAGTAGAACTACATGGGTTTATTTAATGAGAAATAAAACTGAAGTTAATCATTTGTTAGTCTCATTTATTGCCATGGTTCATAAGCAATTTGATTCTCATGTCAAGCAGACTGAGTTTACTGCTCACAAATTTCAGTAATTTTATCAAGAAAAAGGGATTGTTCAACAATTTTCATGTGCTTCTACCCCTCAATAAAATGGAGTAGTAGATGAAAATATAGGCATCTCTTAAAAGTTGCACAAGCTTTAAGATTTTAAGGAGGATTACCTATAAAATTTTGAGATGAGTGTATTCTTACTACAACCTATTTGATTAATTATGCACCCACACCACTCTTAAATGGAAAAAGTTCTTATGAAATCTTATTTTTTCGGAAGCCAAATTACTCACATCTTAAAGCTTTTGGGTGTCTTTGTTATGCTTCGGTTATTCCAAAATCTAGAGATAAATTTAGTGAACGAGCCAATTCTTATATTTTCATTGGGTATTCTTATGGTCAGAAAGGATATAGAGTTTATAATTTGACAACTTATAGAATCATTGTCTCAAGAGATGTCGTGTTCCATAAAACCATCTTCCCCATTTCAATCTTATTCCCCAACAAAATCTTCCATCTTATCACCTATACCTATGTCTATCATGGAACCTGACATTATAGATCATCATGAGCAGATAGTTAATAAGGATGGTGAAACAGATCTAGTTGACCGAATTGATGAGCATAATACAAATAATGAGATTCCTTAAAACAACATAGATGATGAGAGGGTTGTAGATAATGACAATACAACCAATACATCTCAATGTAGGAATGATCAAACTGTAATTTTTTATGACCTTCTTAATTTAGTACCCATTGCAATCTCTCATCCTACCCGACAAAGAAAGATGCCAGCAAACTTCAAGGATTACATTGTTAAATTTCCAAGAAATAATAAAGACACATCCTAATCTC
Organism: Macaranga tanarius; assembly: GCA_949673435.1. Lineage (NCBI taxonomy): Eukaryota > Viridiplantae > Streptophyta > Magnoliopsida > Malpighiales > Euphorbiaceae > Macaranga > Macaranga tanarius. Next base: position 20,173 of record CATIWO010287353.1, on the reverse strand, counting down.
ATGCAAATACAGTTTCTTCAGGTACTTCTTACCCTTTATCTCATTATCTTTCCTACTCATATTTTTCTTCACAACATCATTGTTTTCTTGCAGCCATCTCAACCAATGATGAGCCAACATATTATACGCAAGCAATTAAAGATACTCAGTGGCAAGAAGCAAAGAAGAATGTGTAGCACCCTCAACTACCACAGACATGTGGCCATAATATAGATCAAACATGGGGCATAAGAAAATTTCTTTAATAGATATGTACATATATATATATATATATATACCTAATAGTATACATTCAAATGCACTACTTAACTTATACCACACCCACATTACTATTTACATAAAAGCATTACAAAATGCCAAGATACTATGCCATACGTTAATGAGGATGAAAATATCGACACCAAGCTCGCCTCTGACCCACCTGAGCTCATAGACAAATGTACACCACAAGCTCAATCTATCTACGTCCTAAAAAACATATTTTGCAAAGGAATGAGCTTGCAACTCAATAAGCAATTATCAATACAATACTATAGGTCCTAAAAAATATATTTTGCAAAGGAATGAGCTTGCAACTTAATAAGTAATTATCAACACAATATTGTAGATCAAACTTCTCAAGAACTAATTAAGGAAAATATATAAATAATCTGTTACACATCAAACTATAAGAAATTTATGCAAAGCGTTATGCACGGCCGTGCAGAATGTACACACGGTCGTGCTGGAGTTATTCACTTGGAACTCTAAACACACACATACATGACCGTGCAAAAATTATGCACAGTCGTGCCTAAGGCCTGAATTTCTCCCTTGAATACAAATGGCCGTGCCAAAAAGGTACACAGTCGTGCCTAAATCTGGCATTTTTTTCTCATTGAATACACACGGCCATGCCTGAAGTCCTGAATTCAATACGCACGACTGAGTATAAAAGCCATATGGTCGTGTCCAAAACCCTGTGTTATATCCAAAACACCATAAAAAGATACTAAAATACTAAAACTCAATTATTGGTGCAACATATAAAATAAATCATAATATTCCAAGTAATCCACAACCATTTCACAATATATTATCATTTCAATATCAAAACTCTTATCTATTTAACATAAACCAAACATATACTAAAAGTATACCAAACATATATCAAGAGTAACACAAGGTATACACAATTCAACTAGATCCTTTCTTCACCATATTACATTCATATTTCACATTTCATGCAACTCCAATTAAAATATCATGAACAAGCATAAATGTGAGGATATATATCATGTTCACCATTTGGTATCCTCATCACACACCTACATATACATTTGCATATATATAATAAACATACTTGCAATCATTACTTCATATTCTCACATTCACAACATTTCATTTAATCTTATCGATGGACACTTAGCCAATCAACTTAATATCATTTAAGTTTTTTGATGGACACTTAGCTAATCGACTTCATCTCATTTAATCTTGTTAATAGACACTTAGCCAATCGATTTAATATCAACATTTCACATTACCGACGGTCACTTAGCCAGTCAACATAACCAACCTTACATATTGTCGACGGTCACATAGCCAATCGACATACTCAATATTTCACATTGTCGTCGGTCACATAGCCAATCGATATACTCAATATTTCACGTTGTCGATGGTCACATAGCCAATCGACATTTTTATCACACTTTATATAGTCAACGGTCACTTAGCCAATCGACACAAGCAACATAGTCGATGATCACTTAGCCAATCGATATTTTTATCACACATCATGTCCATATTTACTCATAAATATAGCATTATTTATATCCAATGGACCAATTCAAGTTCATAATATGTACACACTTACAACTATAAATTCAATACCATATCATTTCATATTACCACATTCAATCATATATCTTATAACAAATTCATCAACCTCACTCTTGCATGCAAATATTAATCACCTTTTATATCATAACTCAATATCCATATATCATCCAATATACTCATTTTCTCAATCTCAATCACCCAAAGATAATAAATAAGTAAGGTTCACACATTTCCTTTGTTATCAATATGAGTTTATAACATCCATATGAAGTTTTTATCAATGGTGGTACATATGCAATACCAAGTCCACAATATATTCACTTGGTATATCACACCAGCATTATTGTTTACGTACAATTCTTAATTTATCAATTAATAAAATAAGATTAATATTCTATTAACAATATGGACATCTCCTTACATCATATTCAATATATATTAATAACTACTTACCTCAAGTGCTTTCCAACTTTAAATAAGAAGAGTTTCTTTAGTTGGTTGCCTTCTCCTTGCCTCTTGTGGTTCCTACACATATCCACATATCAATTTCACATAGCAAACATTACAATGTCACCCAAACTCACTAAATGCAACTTATTGCTCAAAGTTCAATATAGCCAAAATATGCACACATAAGTCCAATGACCATAATATTCTATTAAAGCTAAGATTATGAGTCTACTGTCAATTTTAATTAGAATTGTTCAATTCAAACATGTATAAAATTATTTATGAATTTTTGAATCCATTCGGGCAAAACGAGGCTGCCAACATGAGTAATAATATATCTGGCCCTATTAAACCCTCTTAACAGCAGATTCAGTTTAAGTACAAAACATAAACATTATAGGGGACTCTCTGAAGTTTCCATAGAATCTAACCATGCTCAAAACAGATCTTTATAGCCAAAGTTATGGTAAAAACATTATGACTAAAAACAAAGGAAAACAGGACCCGAAATTTGCAACTAAGAAAACTTAACTTCAATCAACATAAACACAAGCATAGCTTACCAATTGATGTTCAATGAATTAAATACCTTCTAATTCTTCCCAAAGCTACTAATTACTAGCTTGTGCAAGATCAGAATCTCTCAAAGTCTATCAAGAAATCCCTCTTCTTCTCTTCTCTACCCAATTTCTACACACCTTCACCCACACATACACATATACACACATACACACATACTCACACCCATCAATCACCATCTTCCATTTACCCCCCTAAATTATCTTTCTAATTAATGCATATTCCTCACTAAATAACCATAATAATAATAACAATATTAATCTAGACATTTATGGTAGTATATCACCATAATATCTTTTTAGCTTCTTAATGAGATGGGACTAATATACAATAGCTCCTAACTTTTAATTGTGATAATTTACTCCAACTTTTGTTATAATTTAGTCCCTCTATACAATACATGCACATTTACAAACTAAAATAAATCCACTATCTATTATATGCAATATGCAATGCATGAGGACAGAACAGGTATTCAAAAAGGCGGGTGTTACAGAATGAGTTAGAGGCACTTGAATAAAATAACACTTGGACCCTTGAGGAATTACCTCCAATAAGAGAGTAATTGGATGTAAGTGGGTGTACTGAATTAAATACAAGCCTGATAAGACTACAAAGAGCAAAAGGGTACACTCAAGTGGAGGGATTGGATTATACTGAAACGTTTGCACCTATTGCTAAACTCACTACTGTTCGTACCTTACTAGCAGTTACAATAATCAAACGTTGGACTTTACATTAGATAGATGTTTATAATGCCTTTATCCATGGGGATCTTGTGGAGGAAGTCTATATGAAACTTCCACTGGTTTATTTATCCAATAATGATTCACGGGTATGTCGACTCTATAAATCTTTGTATAGGCTAAAACAAGCCTCTTAGTAATGGTTTACAAAATTTTCCACCGCTATTCTTCAGTATAGATTCACTCAATCCAAAGCTGACAGCTCATTATTCACATAACTCCGAGGAAATTTTTTTCTTATGGTTTTTGTTTATGTTGATGATGTGGTCATGACAGCCAATGACAATGTGCATCTCAATCAATTCAAGCGGTATCTAGAATTTTGGTATCCCATCAAAGATCTTGGTACTCTTAAATACTTCCTTGGTGTTGAAGTTGCTCACTCTCTCGAAGGCATTGTTCTTTCTCAATGAAAATACACATTGGACATTTTACAGGAAGCAGGGTTACTTGGCACAAAATCTTGCCATTTTCCCATTGAACAAAATCATAAGTTAGCACTTGATGACAGTCCACCTCTTCATGATCCTAGCTCCTATCGTTGTCTGGTAGGATGCTTGATGTAACGCCTGTAAAACAACGCATGCATTTTATTTAATTCTTTTTGGTTAAAGATGGACATGATGCATTAGTAATCATATGAGTATAGAGTATGTGAATTTTATGTATACTGGGAGAAATTACTTATTGAATTATATATGTTTTATTAGGGTATGAGATGAGTATGTGGTGTTATAGGATTAGGATTGAGAATTTGATTAGAACTAAATTATAAAGAAAGTATAGACCAGATTGGAGCAATTAAAGGTTCAAGGATTATTTGAGAAGCATAGCATTTCATTAAGGAGCTAAATGGATATTTGGTGATAAATATTATAAACTTTATCTAGATCCTTCTCCTCTTCAATGTGGCCATGCATATTTATATATAGGAGCTTGTTAAGAAATGGAGATAGTTGCACTCTTTTTCTTTTAAGAAAACTAGGGATTTGGTGAAGAGAGAGAGTTTATTTAGCTAAAGAAATTAGGCATCTAGGCTGTGATTATCAACCTTTAAGGTTCAAGAGCATCTATTGGTAAGTTATTTATGTTTTTAGTTAAATTGTGTTAGGATTTGAGTTGTAGAAATTCGTGCTTTATTTTTTCTAAAAATTTAGCCTCTGTGTTTTTATTATAACTTGAGCTTTAGAGCTCCAAATCTAGTTTTTTTTTTATTATGAAAAACTTCAAAGAGTTCTCTACAACTTTCATGTTATAAGTTTGAGCTAAATCTATTATTAGGATGGTTGTTTAGGGCTAAATATTTTGTTACTCATTCTATCACTCTGTATGATCTGATATTGCTGTAAATATCATAATTAATTCTCTACATATGAAAATTATGTGATTTTAGTTGGAAATGAAAGTATACTCATATATGAAGAGTCTGTATGAATTTTTTGATCATAAAAGGTGTTTATGATTTTTGAGAGCATCATGAACTTCATACATCAAATATGCCAGTATTAGTATATGGGTTATTTTGTGAATTTTCTTGTGTGTTGATTATATGGTGATATCTAGAGATTAAGAAGTTTGTTTATGTGTATGTTTGAGTAAATATAGTGAGTAGATGATATATATATATGTATATATATATATATATATATTTATGATATTAAATTATGGAATAAATTATAGGGGAACCGGAAGCCGGAGAAGGCAGAGCCAATTAGAGGAATCATTTGCACTCTAAATTTGGAAACATTTTATGTAAGTAGTTGCTAATATATTTATAACCTTAAATTATCCTTTTGTATTAATATATATATATATGCTTATGTGATTTGGTGATGGTAATTGATATTACCTTTGAGATATGTATACTCTTATCGTGATATAAATTTAAAATAATCTATGTTATTTAGTGAAAGTAACATGGTGATTATTAGTGCGTATGAATGAGATGTGCATTTTTAAAATGTTGTGATAATAATATTGGAATCGTGTGTAAACGTGAGATATGAGCCGTGCAGAAAAGTGTGTGTGAATGTGAGATATGAGCCGGGCGGAAAAGTGTGTGAATATGAGATATGAGCCGGGTGGAGTTGGCATGCCAATATATTGAATTGAGAATGAAAGATATATGTATATATATATCAATAATGGTAAGGATGAGTCAGGTGGAACTATAAAATGTGTGACGTGAACGTGATGGTTATGGTTGTGTGTTGATATTTATTTATACACACATATATGTATGTTTTATTAATTGTTAGTTTTTTATTGATGATATTGAGTTGTGGAATGGTTGTGAGTTACTTGAAATATTATGAATTGTGCTATTAGGATGAAGACACGGTTCGGGACACGGGCATGTCTCAGGCCGTATGATAAGACACGGACATGTTTAACTTGGCATTTTTAGTTGCAAACAGACACTGGCGAGCACCAGACAGAGGGAGATGTCTACGAGCAGACATTAGCAATTGCCACTGTCTAGTGCACGCCATTGGGTGCTGAAATAGAAACATGGCCATATTCCAAGCTGTGTCTCTACGTAGGCTTTTGACCAGTAGACTACACGGGGAGAGACACATCCGTGTAGTTCACTTTTACTTATTTAATTAATTCTTATTAATTAGTTATTAGGAAGTCTTGTATAATTATATTAGTTGCTACTTCTTGAGTTGCAAGCTCATTCATTTGCAATTGTTTTTCTTTTTTAGGATATCGTAGAAATCCTGAGTTGCATTGTCCATCTTTATTAGGCATCTCTCAGGTAGGCCAGTGGTGAGAACTTCACATACATATTTGATGATAGCATTGTACATTTTAGTCTATAAGCATGTTCATCTGATTTTATATTATTGAGGTGTGTAGAAGTTTATAGTGTATTTTGCAACTTAAGTATTTATTTTGTATTTATATGTATTTATTATATAAAGTTTTATTTTAATCTAATTCTAAGAATATTTATGTTATATTCATATGGTTCAATGTATGCTTGATGTGAGAGGGTATCATATTTAGTAGTATCAGAGCGGAAATTAGATTATTGGGATATGAAAGCATATTGCATGTACACTTCATGGCATGAGACGTAGATTATGAGAATGCATATGATTGATATGTGTTTAAAAACACATGATGTAGGATGGAAGAGCATAATGCACCTCGTACTGGCCCAGAAGAGTCTTCAGAGTCCGTGTATAGATATACAAACATATATGCATTAAATGAATAGGAGAAATCTCAGGCTCCACAATTGGCTGAAAATCCTTTTACGCGTGAGTTTATTGAAACGATAAAAATAATGAAACAAGCAGAAAGCACATTGGATGAAATTTTTGAGAAAATATAAAAATAAGGTGCTAATGTTTCCATGGGCACCACAGATCCAGCAGTGGCTGAAGAATGGCTCCGAAGTACTGAGAGAATTTTGGATTAGTTTGATTGCACAACTGAGAAGAATATGAGCTATATAGTATCTTTATTTTAACAAGATGCTTGGCACTTGTGGGAAACGGTACCGGGGAGCTATGTTATACCTACGTAATTGACTTGGGCTGATTTCTTGAGAGAGTTTGCAAAAAAGTACACACTTGCCATATACCGAGACAAGAAGAATGTTGAATTTCTTAAACTCCAACAGAATATTTTATCAATTTGTAAACTATGAAGTTCAATTTATGAGACTTTCCAGATATGCTTCAGAAGAAGTGGCCACTGATGAATTAAAGAGAAATAGAGTTAAGAGAGGGTTAAAATTAAAAATTAGAGAGAAGTTGGTGGTGCGATCTCAGACATATAGAGAATTGTTAGAGACTGAAATACGGGCTGAAGAAATAATTATAGAAATGACTAGTGTGGAAGCAAAAAGGAAGAAGGTTACTGGCACTTTCACTGCACCATTTTGATTTGGTGGTACCTCTTCATTTAGGGGTTCTGGATCTGATTCTCATTGGAGTGGATTTAGAGGGCGTGGCATGAGTCAACCCAGTAGATCAGGGAAAATGCCTTATAGTAGGGGATCTTGAGGCTTTGGTGGAAGAAGGGATTCAACTATGTCTACAAGAAATACTTTTTCATAAACATGCACCAAATGTGGACGAAGGCATACGGGTGAGTGTTGGGGACCGAGGCCCAATGTATGCTATTATTACAGTCAGTTGGGGCACTTTATCAGGGACTGTCCTATAAGGAGGAGTCCTGAACAACCTCAAGCTATCAAACAGAGTAGTATGGGAGAAAATATGCCACAAGTAACCATCAGTCGAGGTAGAGGCAGGGGTAACCATGGAGGAGGAGTTGGCACTATCACTCAATCTGGAGCAGTAAGGCGACCGCAAAGACAAGCTCGGGGTGTATGCAATTACTCGACAAGAAGCTCCTACAACACCAAATGTTATCACTGGTATATTCACCATACTTGATCAGGATGCATATATATTAATTGACCCTGGGTCTACGTATTCATTTATAGCTTATAATTTTATATCACGTATAAATGGCATCATTGAACCATTAGGATATGATGTATGTGTCTTTATACCTACTGGGGGTGTTGTGGGTGTGAGTACAGTAATTAGGAACTAGCTAATTATTGTAGATGGTAGTACTTTGCATGCGAATTTGATTATTATTCATTTACGGGAGTTTGATGTAATTTTGGGAATAGATTGGTTATCTAAACATCATACTATGGTGGATTGTCAAACGAAGGAGGTGGTTATAAATATCTTGGGGTAAAAAAGGGTAGTGATTGCGGGAAAAAGAAAAATGGTTCTGACTTATCTGATTTCAGCGGTCACAGCTTCCCGTTTGATACGGGAGGGGTATGATGCATATTTAGCTACAATAGTTGATACGACAAAGGTTAGCATGAGAGTGATGGATGTACCTATAATTAGGGATTTTTTGGATGTATTTTTAAATGAATTACCAGGATTATCACCGTATAGAGAAGTGGACTTTGAGATTGAGATAGTTCTAGGGGCAGCACCCATATCTATTACTCCATATAGAATGGCACCACTTGAGTTAAAAGAATTAAAGAAATAATTAGAAGAATTATTAGAGAAAGGGTTTATTCGACCAAGTATTTCACCATGGGGAGCACCAATTTTATTGTAAGGAAGAAGGATGGAAGTATGAGGTTGTATATCGATTACCGGTAACTGAATAAAATAACTGTGAAAAATAAGTATGTTGCCAAGAATTGATGATTTATTTAATCAATTGAAAAGAGCCACAGTGTTTTCCAAGATTGACTTGAGAACTGGATACTGGCAACTCCGGGTGGGAAAGTAATCCATCCTTAAAATGACATTCAAAACGAGGTATGGGCACTATGAATTTGTAGTACTGCCGTTTGGACTAACCAACACTCCAGCTGCATTTATGTCATTAACGAATAAGACTTTCCAACAATACCTGGATCAGTTTATAATTATTTTCATCAACGACATACTTATTTATTCACCAAGTCGAGAGGAGCACGAGTGGCATATTTAGATAACTCTATAGATATTATAGGAAAAGCTATTATATGCTAAATTCTCCAAGTGTGAGTTGTGGATAAAGGAAATTACTTTTTTGGGATATGTGGTCCCGAAGGATAGTGTACAGCTATATCAATAAAAAATTAAAGCTATAACATAATAGGAATCACCTCAGAATGTGACCGAAGTTTAAAGTTTTCTGGGATTAGCAGGATATTATCGAAGGTTTGTGAGAAATTTCTTTATGATTGCCAGACCATTAACCAATTTGTTGAGGAAGAATATACCTTTCCGATAAATAGAAAAATGTCAAAGTAATTTTGAAGAATTGAAAAAGACACTTACCACTGCACCTATTTTAGTATTACCAACAGGAAATAGAGGTTTTATAATCTATATAGATGCTTCTAAGCGAGGGTTGGGATATGTCCTAATGAAAAATGGAAAGGTGATAGCTTATGCTTCAAGGCAATTACGAACTCATGAAATTAACTACCATACACATGATTTGGAGGTAACTACCATTGTACATGCCTTGAAGATCTGGAGGCATTATTTATATAGAGATACATTTCAAATAAATACCGATTACAAAAGTTTGAAGTACATTCCCACTCAGAAAGAATTAAATATGAGGCAGTGAAGGTGGATGGAACTGTTGAAAGATTATAATTGTACCATAAACTACCATCCAGGAAAGGCGAATGTGGTGGCAGATGCTTTGAGTCAAAAAATAGTGGAACAATGTGCAGGAATGTTTAGCTATAATATAGAAAATTTAATGGCCCTACGAGCTATAAATATCTTGGTGAATATCAAGGAAGATCATTTATTAGGTACATTACATGTTAAACCCTCGATAGGAGACCGAATCAAGGAAGCACAAATGGAAGACTCTTATTTGCAAAAGATGAAGGAGAATGTGGAATCGGGGAGAAACACTCAATTCACAATCTGAGAGGATGGTACATTAGTGATTAAAGGTTGTGTATATGTACCCGATGTTGGTGAATTAAGGAAGTACATTATAGATGAAGCTCATAACTCACCCTATGCAATGCACCCGGGAAGTACCAAGATATACCGAAATATTAGACTTTTTATTGGTGGCCAACAATGAAAAAGGATGTGGTGGAGTTTATGGCTAAATGTTTGACTTGTCAACAAGTGAAAGCTGAACATCAAGCACCTGTAGGTAAATTGCAACCTTTGAAAATTCATGAGTGGAAATAGGAGAAGATAACAATGGATTTTATTGTGGGATTGCCTTGAACCTTTCAAAGACATGAAGCAGTTTGGGTAATAATTGATAGACTTACCAAGTCTGCACATTTTTTGCCGATGCAACAGACTGATTCTTTGAACAAATTAGCTACTTTGTATATTTTAGAGATAGTAAGGTTACATGGGGTGCCATTATCTATCGTGTCGGATAGAGATCCGAGATTTACATCCTATTTTTAAGATAGTTTACAGGGAGCGTTGGGAACTAAATTGCATTTTAACACAACATTTCATCCTTAAATGGATAGGCAATCAGAAAGAACCATTCAAACTTTGGAAGATATGATGAGAGCTTGTGCACTTGAATTCAAAGGGAATTGAGATGATCATCTACCACTGACGAAGTTCATGTACAACAATGGGTTCCATTCTAGTATTGGTATGGCTTCTTATGAGGCTTTATATGGAAGAAAATGTCAAAGTTCGGTGTGTTTGAATTAGAAGGATTAAGACAACTAGAAGGATCTGAATTGATTCAGGAAACGGTTGATAGAATTCAGGTAGTTAGGAAGTGTCTCAAAGCAGTATAAGATCGACAGAAAAGTTATATAGACTAACATAAAAGGGAAATAGAATATCAGATGGGGAAAAAGTTTTCTTAAAGGTATCCCCATATAAAGGAATTTTGATATTTGGCAAACAAGGTAAACTGAGTTCGAGATACATTGGACCTTATAAGATTATCGAGAAGATTGGACCACTGGCATATAGATTGGCTCTACTAAAAGAATTTTCTTCCATTCATAATGTAGTTCATATATCGATGTTAAGATAGTATCGATCAGATCTGAGTCACATTGTACAAGAGCCGGAGATAGAATCTCTAAGAAGCTAACTTATATGGAAAAACCAGTGAAAATATTATATCAAAGGGTGAAGTAATTAAGAAATAAAGAAATTCCTATGGTGAAAGTTAAATAGAGTTATCAAGCACCAAGGAAAGCAACGTGAGAAGTGGGGGAACATATGAGACAAACATATCCATATCTTTTTCCAAAAGGTGGTGAGTTATTAAATTTCTGGATTAAAATTTTATAAGGAGGATAGAATTGTAATGCCTGTAAAATAGGGCATGCATTTAATTTAATTCTTTTTGGTTAAGGATGGACATTATGCATTAGCAATCATATGAGCATAGAGTATGTAATTTTTATGAATATTGGGAGAACTTACTTGTTGAATTATATGTGATTCATTGGGGTATGAGGTTAGTATGTGGTGTTATAGGATTAGGATTGGGAATTTGATTAGGATTAAATTGTAAAAAAAGTATAGACTAGATTAGAGCAATTAAAGGTTCAAGGATCATTTGGGAAGAATAACATTTCATTAAGGAGCTAAGTGGATATTTGGTGATAAATATTACAAACTTTATCTAGATCTTTCTCCTCTTCAACGTGGCCATGCATATTTATATATAGGAGCTTATTAAGAAATGAAGATAGTTGCACTCTTTTCCTTTTAAGAAAACTAGGGATTTGGTGGAGAGAGAGAGTTGATTTGGCTGAAGAAATTGGAAGTCTAGGCTATGATTATCAACCTTTAAGGTTCAAAAGCATTTATTAGTAAGTTATTTATATTTTTAGTTGAATTGTATTAGGATTTGAGTTGTAGAAATTCATGCTTTATTTTTCCTAAAAATTCAGCCTCTATGTTTTTATTATAACTTGAGCTTTAAAGCTCTAAATCTGATTTTGTTTGATTTTAGAAAAACTTCAAAGAGTCTTCTATAACTTTCATGTTTTGAATTTGACCTAAATCTACTGCTAGGATGGTCGTTTAGGGCCAGATATTTTGTTGCTCATTATGTAACATTGTGTGACTTGATATTCCTTTAAACTTCATAATTAATTCTCTACATGTGAAATTTGTGTGATTTCAGTTGAAAATGAAAGTAGACTCATATATGTAGAGTCTGTATAAATTTAGTGATCATGTGAGGTATTTGTGATTTTTGAGAGCATCATGAACTTCATACATCAAACATGCCAGTATTAGTATATGGGTTATTTTGTAAATTTTCTTGTGTGTTGATTATATGGTGATATATAGAGATTAAAGAGTTTGTTTATGTGTATGTTTGAGTAAATATAGTGAGTGGATAACATATATATATATTCATGATGTTGAATTATGGAATAAATTATAGGGGAACTGGAAGCCGGAGGAGGTGGAGCTAATTAGAGGAGTCGTTTGCACTCTAAATTTAGAAGCATTTAGTGTAAGTAGTTACTAATATATTTATAACCTTGAATTCTCCCTTTGTATTAATGTATATATATGCTTATATGATTTGGTGATGGTAATTGATATTACATTTGAGATATGTATACTATTATCGTGATATGAATTTGAAATGATTTATGTTATTTAGTGAAAGTAACATGGTGATTATTGGTGTGTATGAATGAGATGTGCATTTCTAAAATGTTGTGATAATGATGTTGAAATCGTGTGCGAAAGTGATATATGAGCCAGGCGGAAAAGTGTATGTGAATGTGAGATATGAGCCGGGTAGAGTTGGCATGCCAATATATTGCATTAAGAATGACAGATATATGTATATATATCAATAATGGTAAGGATGAGCCAGGTGGAAACAATGAAATGTGAGATGTGAGATGTGAATGTGATGGTTATAGTTGTGTGTTGATTTTTATTTATACACACACATATGTATGTTTTATTAATTATTAGTTTTCTATAGATAATATTGAGTTGTGGAATGGTTGTGAGTTACTTCGAATATTGTGAATTGTTCTATCATGATGAAGACACGGTTCAGGACATAGGCGTGTCTCAGGCCGTGTGATAAGACACAGGCGTATTTAACTTGGCATTTTCAGCTGCGAGCCTACACTGGCGATCACCAGTGTCTGGCACTCACCAGAAGGGGATGTCTGCAAGCAGACACTGGCGATTGCTAATGTCTGGCGCATGCCAGTAGGTGCTAAGACAGAAACACGGCCATGTTTCAGGCTGTGTCTCGACGTAGGCTTTTAACCAGTAGACTATACGGGGAGAGACATAACCGTGTAGTCCAATTTTACTTGTTTAATTAATTCTTGTTAATTAGTTCTTGGGAAGTCTTGTATAATTATATTAGTTGCTATTTATTGAGTTGCAAGCTCATTCCTTCGCAATTTTTTTTTTTAGGATATCGTAGAAATCCTGAGTTGTATTGTCTGTCTTCATTAGGCATTTCGTAGGTGGGCCAGTGGCGAGAACTTCACATACACATTTAATGATAGCATTGTACATTTTAGTCTATAAGCATGTTCATCTAATTTTATATTAGTAGGGTGTGTAGAAGTTTATAATGTATTTTTTAACTTAAGTATTTATTTTGTATTTATATGTATTTATTATATAAAGTTTTATTTTAATCTAATTCTAAGAATATTTATGTTATATTCATATGGTTCAATGTATGCTTGATATGAGGGGGTGTCATACTTGATTTACTTGACCATCACTCGCCCTGATATTTGTTATTCAATTCATATTCTTTCTCAGTTTATAAATCAACCTCACTAAGGTCATTGGCAAGCTGCTTTGCGGGTTTTGAGATATCTCAAATCAATACCAGGTCAATGTATTTTCTTTTCTTCTACAAGTTTCTTATCACTTTCGGCCTATTGTGATTCAGATTGTGCAAGTTGCCCTTTAACCCGACAATCTCTCAATGGGTATTTCATCTTCCTTGGCCATTGTCCCATCTCTTAAAAAAATAAGAAACAAACGATTGTTTCAAGATCCTCAGCAGAAGTAGAGTATTTTTTTATGGCCATTACTGCATATGAGTTAATTTGGTTGCAGCAATTGCTTTCTGACTTAACTGTTTCACTTTCTTCTTCTACTCACTTGTATTGTGATAATCAAACTGCCATGCATATTGCTAACAATTTAGTTTATCACGAAAGAACAAAGTACATTGAAATTGATTATCACTTTGTTAGAGACTGCATTCAACGAGGCTTGTTAACTACTCATTTCATTTCTTCGCGCCATCAAGTTGCTGATTTATTTACTAAAGCTCTTGGCAAACAATAATTTCATTTCTTGGTTGGCAAGTTGGGTATTCGAAACCTCCATGCTCCAACTTGAGGGGGCGTATTGACTTTCCATATGTATTTGTATTTGTTTTCCTTGTATATCTTGATTTAGTTTCTTCTTATTTTGTTGATTTAGTTTATTGTTCTATAATCCCGAAGTCAATGGAATTATTCCATGTAATTTTCCTTACACCATGCATGGCAACTAGAGGGGGAAGGGAATGGAAGGTTTTTTAAAGGGAATGAAAGGGAAGGAAAGGAAAAGGAATAAAAATTATAGATGTTATTATATTTGGTAACTTAATAAGGGGAAATAAGGAGAAATATTTAAAAAATAAATATAATTTAAAATTATAATGTATTTTGGAGTTGAAATTTTTTACACCCCAATTTGGGGTGTAATCAATTTCCCCTCCTATAAGGGGAATGAAGGGAAATAATTCCCCTTCAATTCTCTTCTCCTTCAATTTCCTTCTACTATCTAAATAACATATATACTTGATTCCCTTTATATTTTCTTCCCTTCTCCTTCTATTATACTCCATCCATGTATAGTGTTATAGTCATGGACTGTTGTATTATATAAACCAATTTTGGTTGATTAATAAAAAAAAATACATTAACGATTAACACAAAATTTATAGATAATTTGTTAATTTTTTAAAGAATTGGTGAAAATGGTTAAATTGTTACTTTTTTTTTTTTATGGAAACTTTATAACTTTATTGAATATCAAAAAGCATAACAGCAAGGACGAGATTGTAGGGGTGGGTATTTATTCGGTTTTTCAGTCGGTTTTGGACAGTTTTTTTACCGAACTGAATTAATTGAACAAAGTATATGAAAATCGAATCGAACTGAACTAATCTAGAAAATCAAATCAAAAATTAATTTTTTTATAATAAAAATCGAACTAATCAAACCACGACGAATTTTTAGAAATATTAATTATTTTAATATTTTAATATTAAATTATTAATACTATTTAAAAAATAAAATAATAAAATTTTAATTAACTGAAACAAACTAAATTTTAATTTAGTTTAATTTTATCAATTAAAAATAAAAAAAATATCATATAAGCATAATAAAATTTTAATTAACTGAAACGAACTAAATTTTAATTTAGTTTAATTTTATCAATTAAAAATAAAAAATATCATATAAGCAAGTTAAATCAAACTGGATCAATTTGATGTATTCGAAAGACTTGCACGCGCCTAAGAGGTTGAACATCCCACTTTACTGGATCTATTAAGGAACAAGAAGCTTTCGCTAATTCATGAGCTACCTTATTTGTAGATATATAGATAAAATTAAAAGAAACATCATCTATTTCATCCACTAAACATTTCCAATCATTCAGAATAGCTTCAATGGTACTTTTATATAAATAAATACTTGTATTTTAAAAATTACTAAATTTGAGATTTTATAGCTTTAATACAATTTTTTTAAAGAAAAAAGCTTTATATATGATTTTAATCCCTAATGAGCTAAAATTCAGTGTATAAAGTGCAAAATTTTTCCATTTTGAGCACTATAAAAAAGAAAAAAAAAGAAAAAAAATGTAGATTATGCACATAGTATTAATGATTGAAGGTTTGATGGACATATCCATAACCGACAGCAACACGTAATGAGAAAGAGATATGATATTTGTCGCACAGGATCGCTTTGATGCGACAAATTACATTTTTAACCTCTTAAAAATAAAATTTTCTTATAAAACGGGGTCTTATTTTAATTTTTTTAAAAAAAAATTTATCGCGTATCACGCACCGCTACGTGTATCGTCATCCAATAAAAAATACATAAACAATAATTAAATAAATAATTTTTTTTCTAAATTAAATAAATAATTAGATGAATGAAAAAAATCTTGAAAAATACGTAGCCAGCTTGACACACCTTATCAATTTCTTGCCTTAACTTTTATTTTTCTGTCTTTTACTTGTTTATTTATTGACACCATCCTTCACAGCACCGCCAATTTTATTATGTGGATCCTACTTTATTATTTATTTGATTAATTAATTAATTAATTAATTTTGACATTTGGTTTTAATAATTTTTTATTTTTTTTAATTTTACTTGTATATATCTTAAGTATTATTTGTTATTATTGGAATGATAAAAGGAAGATGGGACATCAAAATCTTGACTCACACGTGAAAAATAACTTGTCTCGATGTGAAATATAACATCATATTAATTATTGGCTTTTTTAATATATATATATATATATGTATGTTTTTTTTAATATATATGAATCCAAATAAATAATGTTTTATGAACTAGTTTTTTTTTTTTTTTTCTTTTTCCTATCAAAAAAAAAAATTAGTATTAAGTTGTGGGATTATTATATTCTTATAATGTTAAACTCTAATTGCTTTTGATTGAAAAGAAAAGATTTGCATTTGAATAATGATTAATCTAGCTAGTTAATTATCACAAGCTCGATTAGCATTTCAATAATCATTTATTGTGATAAATGCTCTTTTTATCAAATTATAAAGTCAGTACTCTAATAATTTTAGCTTAGGTGTGTGCGTGTTTTGTTAATTTAAAAAAAAATGTTAGGTTTAAATATTACTTCCTCCGTTTCATTGCAATTGTCGTTTAAAGTTGTTTCACAAAGATTAAGAATCCTATTTAATATATATAATTATAGGTGCAAATAACTACAATACCCTCTTATAGAAAAATTAAAAGTTATTAATTACAACTACTTTAATCTTAAAAAGATTATAAGTTAATATTTTTCTCTAAAATCAAGACTTATTCTAAAACCAATATAAGGGTAAAGTTGAAAAGAAATATTTATTTTTTATTAGTAATCTCAAAACGTCACTTGAAGTGTAACAAATTTTATTTTCTAAAACGACAATTGAAATGTAACAACAAGAAGTTAGGAAAATATATCAACATATGCTAGTGTTTGTGTTGGTTGGTTGAATTATAACAAATGAATTACTTAGCAATCCGCACAATTCCAATTCCAAACACAAAAGAGCCTATATCCAAGGCCCATCGTCAGGGAAATAAATGGGCACTTTAATTTCTATTGGTATTTATAATAAAATAATTTCATTCGTTTCAAAAAATATTATATATATATTTTTTAAATTCCTTTCTAATAAATAATAATCATTAGATCAACTTATAAAAATTGTCATTGTTTAAACGACATCTTAAATTTAAGTCATGTATGATCTATGCAGTTGTATTAAATTAGTTGTTAAAAAAAATTATCTTTTTAGTAACTTTATACGGATCAAATTGAATTAGTCATATTTTAAAAATTTTAAATATTAATAATTTATTCCGATAAAATAGTAATCTAGTGGCTATTTTTTAAAAAAATATATATTTTATAGTATATGATTCGAATCTTATATGATTTAAAAGAAAAAAAATATATTTTATTGTATAATTCATTAATATTTAATTTATTTGACAATTTTGTTAATAAAAAAATATCTTATATTCTGTAAAGTATAAAATTTTAACTCCTTCGATCGTCGATAAATTCAAAAAGGAAAAACAACTTACATGATTTGTGAAATATCTCAAATACTTAAAAAAAAAAAAATCATCAACCATCTTGCTATTAAAAAAAAAAAAACAAACATCAAGCCACCGATATAAATAGTCTATATATTACAGATACGAACACATAAACATGAAAAATAAAAATATATACAAGGAGAAATAATTTTTATTTGAAGTGTCTTTCTAATTGAAGTGTCTATATAGTATGAACACACAAAAATACAAAAAAAAAAAAATATCCGATTGGCTCCTTCGTCGTTGCATCAGTATTTGATGTGCCAGTCCTATTGAAGGTTTTCTTCTAGTGTCCTTAGGAATATATTTTTTATTTCCATGGTTTTATTGTTTGTATTTTTCTGAAAAATATCATCTGTTAGTTTTTTAGAGTTATTTTCAGTGTTTATTGAAATTTGTAACTCCCACTTTGGTTGAATGAAATGCAACCAACTTTGATAAAAAAAAATACAAATACAAATTAACACATAAAAAATACCTACTAATTGAAATATTTGTGTATCATATCAAATAGTTACATCACAGCATTATCTCATTTCGCACCTTTATTTATACTTTTTAATCCAATTTTTTATAATAATTAACCACATAAAATAAAAAAAGGAAAAGGTGATACAATTCTTTCTTTTGTACAACCATTAAATAATTATGACAAAGCTTGTGTAGCTAGCATATTCGAGAATAAAATAATATATAGATGCGTGCTTGCTTCTTTGCAGGATGCAAATGCACAAGGGCTTAAAAATCACATTATTATTTTTTTTTACATGATTAAAAAAAAAATTTGGAACCAATAGAAATGAACAGGGTTCCATTCAAATTAGTTGTTATTAATTTCTTTTTAGGGGTTGCGTATGGACAGAGTTTCATTTCATTTCATTTGTGTTGTTGTTAAGTTGTCAAAGTTTTTTGTCACATTATAAGAGTCAAAATAAACAAACAAATAAAAGATAGATTAAGACTTTACTTGACCTACCATTTTAATTCAATAAATTGTTTGTTATTTTCAACCAATTTCTCATACTTTAGATTATAACTGGTCCGACTCTCAACTTCATCACCCTCTCTAGTCATTATTTATTGTCTATATATGTACATCTTGTAGCCGAATTTTCAAAAAATTCCTCCAACAATTGAGTTGGGGAGTCTATTTCACTTTAAATTCCACACACTATATATTCCCTAGCTACGACTTAAAAGAAAACCAGGACAAAATTTGCAATTTTAGACAATGGAATATTATTAACATTTGTACAATATGATAAGTATATGGTAAAACTTTTTGTATTTTATTAAATCTCAATGAACGTGATCAGCAATTGTTAAACACTTAATTATAATATGTTAGCGATTTACATTATTATATTAAATAATTATATAACTTCTATAATTCATATATAAAAAATTTTAAAATTTTTTAGATCAATATTACGTGCTAACTATTATTTCACAAAATTAATTGGGAGCAACTTAATTAATTACTTTGAATATATTATATTTAAGGAAAATCTTTAGAGTGATATTATTTTTTTTAGAAAATAAATTTATAAATAACCATGATCAAATATATAAAGCCAAAATACATTGGTGATCGAAGTAAAGAAAAACTAAAGTAAAAAGAAAAAATTACATGGAACGCACATATATTTATTAAATATATGAAATAATAAACATGTTAAGTGTCTTCCATTTAAATTATAAGTTAATTAAATTTGGGTCCACTAAAATGCATATTTATATTTGGCAATAGAAAATGATGAAGAGAGAGTGGGAGAATGAGCAGTGCAATGTATATGCATATTAGTGGTCGATTTCTGTCTCATCGACCATCAAAATCAGAGAGTTAATTAGCAAAAGCAACATGGATTATAGATATATAGATATCTTCATACCAAGAAAATGCAATGATCATTCTATCACTATGTCTTGGATTTCGTTCAACAAAATGGAGGAATGTCCTATCAATAATGCAGTGTTTCCTGCCAAATCCCCAACATCATTTCCCATAAATTCATATATATTTTATTTTTTGCCCCAAGTACAATTTTTGAGGTTCTACTCAGAAACCGAGTTCTTCGGGCAAATTATGTTTGGGTTTCACTTTTTCACTACATTTAAGACGCATTTGATGTAGACGGTCAAATAAAATTTTTTCATATTTTTATCCGAAGACAATTTATAT
>CATIWO010287342.1:0-13326 GCA_949673435.1 Macaranga tanarius | reverse complement strand
ATACGATTAAAATTTCTACTGAAATTATAATTAATGTTTATACAAAATCTAATAAATAATATACTACTATTATTTTAATTAAATAATATACTACTATTATTTAATTAAATAATATACTACTATTATTTAATTAAAAAAAACTAATAATTAGCGACGGATTGCCGACGGATTTTCAATCCGTCAGTAATTACCGACGGATTGCATTCCGTTGGTAATTCCGTCGCTAATTTACCGACGGATTTTCAAAATCCGTCGGTAAAAATTAGTGACGAGCATTTTGTCGACGGATCAGAATCCGTCGGCAATCCGTCGCTAATGACGAAATCTGTCGGGAATCCGTCGGTAATTGCCTATTTTCTAGTAGTGTTTAAAAAACAAGTAAAGAATGAGAGTTTTTTTTTTTAGTAAACAAGGAAGATTTCCATTTTTTTTCTTCTTCCTATGTCACCACCATCTATCACTATTATTTAGCATCCAAATTACTACCATCTATCATCAATATTTATGGAAAAGATATAACATAGAAAAGAAATATCAAATCCAAAGCCACCTGTGCATAGCTCTCCATGATAAGAGACTAAATATCAAATTTATTTTTTGAAATCACTAAAATTTGCTGCATCAACAATATAAATGTACAACTTTAATTATGTTAATTCACTAATTACATGACAATGTGTCGAGCTTAAATTTTGAAAAGAAAAATATTTTGGATGTTCGAAGGTTCATTTATAATGATTACATAAGTCAAAGATGTCAAAAGTGTCTCAACAACTAGCGATTTTCTTTTTATTATTAGATCACTCAAGATAATAATTGTAATTTGACATTAGTAACTAATAATAGTTGCAAGGTAATGGTATTGGAGTAAAAAGAAAAAAAAGAAGAAGACGGTTAAAGGTCTCTTTCTCTCTGTTTCTTTTTTTTTTTTTCTCATGTTAATAATGAAATGGTGAGTTGGAAATCGAATGAACTGATGCATGAGTGCAAGAGTTAGTTATATGCATGTTATGTTTTAGCAAGTAAGACTAGCATATCATTCACTTATATGAGGGTTATAGAATAGAATTAACAAGGAGCATTTTAAAATATTTCTATAAGTTGATTGTAAAAAAATCATGATTTAACTGAAATAAATGCAATTCTTTTGAGACTGAAATTATCATTATTCTTAAAAAAGAGATAAAATATTGCAAACTTTTGTAAGATTTTGTTGAATATATTAGTACATATGTGTATTATTTTGTAAATATATTGGAATATTTCTAAGATTGACTTTTATAGTATTAAAAAGCCCTTTCATAAGAAATAATTAATATTTTCTACTAAAAGTTATATAAAATGAATGAATACTCATTATATTATTTGTCATAGTCAGCACCTGTTAAGTTTAATTCCATATTTGAATTTAGGGATAATTACAAGAAAACCTCAACCTATTGTTAAACTTTCAAATTCATCTTTAAAGAATTTTTCCTTACAAGCGTATCCACCAACTTTAAAAAATTTACTATTTCAACTCTTTATTTATTTTCATTTGATAGAAAGTTGATGTAGCAGTTAATGGGACTCATTCAGTAATTTTCTAAATATAAATATGGGATCTACATTGATGACTAGACGATGACTAGACAATGACTATATATTTCACTACCTAAAAATATTTTTGACGTTTCAAATAAAAATAAAATAATAATGAGTCTTAAAAAAAATAAAAAAAGAACATTTTTCTAACAATTTTTTTATTTGCCTTTTTATTTATACCTCAACAAATGATCCACAAACACACACACACACACATATAGAGACACGCACATAGTCTTAGCAAACAAAGCTAGGAAAGAATAACTCTTGAATGACATATACCTAGCACATCATGAAATAACTATGAAACTAAGCATTTAGGAGGTTGAGCTAGGACGTACAACCCAAAAGCTATTGTCCCAAAAATTTAACTATGAAAGGGTAAAACTAAAATGTCTATAATATTTGAATACACTGTACAAACTACATTGACAATAACTAGGTTCCAAACAAACTTTATATCAACAATATTTAAGAGTTAAGGCTAAACACTATCATTATTGACACCATCTTAATAAACTCAAATAGTAAAAAAATGTGATCCAATAGAAGCAAACTAAATATCACATTATTATAACTCATAATATAAAATTTCTTAGAAGCATTTCATCAAACAACATTTCTACACTAAACAAAATTCTAAAAATTTCACACATAAAGCCAAGATTGATCTTATAAATAAATCTACTATTCAACTTATTTAATAGAAAAAGATACCACATTATCCTTCTTTCTAATTTCACTTGTTTATTTTTCTTAATGAAGGGATTAGAAAAGGATACCCATTGCTAATTCTTGATAAATTACTATCATTATTAGTGAATATGTCCTTTTTAAACCAAAATAACTATTACCTAACCTAAAAAACTAAGAAAACGAAGGTGGTAGCCATGGCAGGGCATCAAAAAAGAATGAGGAGTTTCAGTATAGAGGACATATAAAAGGGGTAAGAAAGAGGCCATGAAGATGATGGTTAGCTTAGATCTATGACCAAACATATTGATATCACTTTGACACAACAAAAAAGGCAATGCAGGCTTATTGTGCATTGACAAGAAAATACAACTGTAACAATAGTGTGCAAATTATCTTCTTTTTTTTTCTTTTATCTTTGTTGATTTGAAAAAATAAAATGGAATTGGTGGAGAATTAGACTGGATTTGGTGAAGATAAATCAACAACTAAAGAAAAAAATCAAAAAGAAAGGGGAAAGAAAAAATCAAAGAGAAAAGGAAGAGGATGAGCACTAGAAGAAGAAGGTAAAAAATTTTTTTACATCAGAAAGAAAAAGATCAAGAAAATAACTTTATATATAGTTAAATATTGTTTATTATAATGTATGATGGAAAATATATTGATACTTGACTTTTAATGGTTCCCTAATATAGTCTAGCGATGAAACCTTTTAATAAAAAATAGACAAAAAAAAAGGTTGAAGCCTCGAGAGCGTCCTTAGATCATCTGGAAATACTAAAAAAACTGTTTCAGCCGTCAAAACTAGTAAAGTTTCTAACTTTATACTTGAAAGAAGTTTGAAAAACCTTAAAATGGTCCACAAAGACATGAAAAGCCCTAAAACAACCGACCTTTTCGCAAAAATAGGCCCTTTTGAGCAAAGTCATGAGCCTTTGGTCTTTGATTGAGCTGCCTCACTCTATTTAAACAGCCCCTTGGTTCATTTTTTAAGGGGACTTTTTTTGGCAAATTTAGGGAGATGTTGTTACATTAGAGACTTAAAACCCATTTCCTACCTAAAACCCATTTCTTTTTCTTCATTTTAGGATTGATTTAAACTTTCATTCTATCAAACCACTTCTCCATCTTGGTCAAAGCATGCTGCAAAGGTATAAATTGTATTATTCACATCACTTTACATCTCTTTTTGGTAAGGATAGCTTAAAAATTAAAACTTTAAGACTTTTTAAGTCTTATTTAACAACAAAAGGTTTAACCAAATGCATTTTTGAGGACCCAAGAGTATTATTGCAAGTTTATTTCTTGTAAATTGCATTCTCTACTCCTACTCTTTTTTTTTTAATTTTTGCAATTGTGATTTATGTTGAGAAACGGTATGGTATATGCTATGTGATGGAGGTGAAGAAGGGAGAATTGTCCAGGAGTGTTTACTTTATTTTTGTGATTGATTTGTAATTTTTAATACTTATTTGTGCATTTTTGCATTTTTCTAATTTTTGTTGTAAAAGACCATTTTTATTCACTTTTATTGCATTTTTTAATTAAAGTTTCAATCTTTTTATCTTTTCTTGCATTTTCGTTATTTTTTGGCATAAATCTTGCATCTTGCATGTCAAACTTGCATTTTTTAGATTAAAAATTGTATTTTTATGACATTTTTGGCATTTTTAGCCATGTTATATAAAAGTTTCATTTTAGATGTCAAGTTTACATTTTTAGACTCAAGATGACATTTTTATGACATATTTGGCAATTCTAGCATTTTTATATAAAAAATACATTTTGCATGTCAAGTTTACATTTTTAGTTTAAAAATTGTATTTTTAAGTCATTTCTCACATTTTCACTATTTTTGTGTAAAAATTGTGTTTTCATGATAAGTTTGCATGTTTAGATCAAAATTCTTATTTTTATGTGTTTTATTGCATTTTTATAATTTTTAGCATAAAAACTATAATTTTTCATATCAAGATTGCCCCTTTAAACTAAAGTCCACATTTTTACATCACTCTTGGCATTCTCATCTTTTTTTTAATGTAAAAGTTACCTTTTTAAAATAAAGGTTGCATCTTTGAATGTTTTCTTGCATCTTTATTACTTTTGTATAAAAATCATCTTTTTCATGTAGAAATTGCATTTTTAGGGTAAAAATTATGTTTTTATATTATATCTTGCATTTTTATCATTCTATAAAAAGATCACTTCTTTACGTCAAGATTGCATTTCTTTTAGGTTAAAAATTGTATTTTTGTTTCATTTATGTCATTCTCATTCTTTTAGGTAAAAATCATGTTTTTCATATAAAAATTATACTTTTAGCCGAAATCTTACATTTTTACATTATTTCTCATATTTTTATTATTTTTTGTCAAAAATCATACTTTTCATGTATAAAGGCATCTTTTAAGTTAAAGGCCATATTTTTATTTTCATTCTTTGCATTTCCATCATTCTTTTAGCATAAAATTTACACTTTTTTGTTATTTTGAGCATTTTCATCATTTTTGAATTAAAAAATTGTATTGTATATTTAAAGTTCGCATTTTTTATTGTAAAATTCATATTTTCTTGACTTATTATCATAAAAATATCATCTTTAATTCATGGCTTAAAAAGAATTCATTTTTGCATCATAAAAATATATTATTTTGCCATCATCTTTTATTCCTAATTAATTTTTGCATAAAAGATTTAATTTTAGCATCAAGCATATATTTTACCCACCTTTATTAAAAATTGCATTTTTGCATTTTGCATTCTCATGATATGTAATTTGTATCTTTATGCATACTTTTGGGTCCTTTGCATTTTTATTTTATTTTGTCATTTATTTGTTTGTTAAACTCAATTGTAAATTTGTTTGCTCAATTCTTGATTTGATGCTTTTACTTGATTGATGTCATGTTCATAGGGTGAAAGTGATAATTTGTGGTTGAATGTATGATGCGGATGAATGATTTGGTATGCTTAATGATCTAGGACTAGATTTATTTGTCTAGCCTTTTTTTATATTTTTCAAATGTATTCATTAGAATCGATCAAAGCCATGTTGAAAAGGCCTTAGAGGGGGGGGGGGGGGGTGAATAGGGCTATTTGAATTTTTAGTGAAGTTAAGAGGGATTTAAAAAGATAATAAAAAGAAAAAATAGAGTTTAAGAAGAGAAAGTACAGGAAAACAAACATAGCGCACATAAGTGATTTAAGGAGTTCTGATTATCAATTAATCATATGTCTTCACCTAACTTATCCCTAAATTAGGACTTTCAAACCCTACGCTAATCTATTTATAAGATTGATTATAACTAAAAGAGTTTTTCAAGGCTTAACTTAAACCTTTATAACAATTGAGTTTTTCTTGTCTAATCTTAAACCAAAATTAGTCCCTAAGGGTTTTAGTGGCTAACATTTAAACCAACATTAGAATTAGACCTCACTTCCCTTAATCTTTACCGAAGAATTGAGAAGAAAAAAGATCCTAATCCTAATCACAAACCCAACACTCTATAGCTTTAGTATAATAGAAAAATTCTTAAGAATGATTAAGAGAGCTTGATAACTACTAAGAGTAAATGCTTTAACCAACTCTTCTAACCTTTTAAATGAAGTTTGAGACCTTGTATTTATAGATAGAAATGCAAAAATAACTGTTGGGAAGCATTAAATTCATCCAAAAAACTTTTAAGCTTCATTCAATGTGATTTTAGCTTTTTTAGCATTATGTCTGCTCTAGATCGTAAGCGTACCTCAGGAACGTAAGCTTTGAAAATATGACCGTTGAAAGCAAAATTCACTCGTTGGAGGCATGTCACGATCGTGATCCTACCCTCATGATCATGACTAGACATCTTGCGATTATGAGCATAAAATCGTGAGCGTGGCAGGCCTTCTTTGGCTTAGAATCTTTAATTGTGCATTGCAATTCTACCAACCTCAAGATCATGAGGGCAGTCAACACCTGGTCAAACTCATATATTTTAGCTTCAATTGATCCCACATGAGTTATGATTATTCATGAGCCAATTGGAGACATTTATAAGGACTCTTGAGGGCTTCAATTAAGCTTCAAATCAACCTCTTATGCTCACTTTATCAATGACTTTAATCTAATTTATAATCAAAGTTAAATAAATATATTAGCGATTCAAAAGTTGATTGTTAAAGTCAAAATAGGAGGAATTATCAATTGATTAGGCAAATGTTTAATGATCTCCCCCTTTTTTACTTTAATAAATAAATTTGAATGAAAGATAATAAAGTTTTAAAGCGCAAGTATGTGTACTGATTATAGGTTGCTCCCCCTCAAACATACATTAAGGCATATTGTTTGAACTCTCCCTCAATATATGCTTGAGTGTATATTAGGAGCTTAACCAATGCAGCATCATATAAGGCATTAATAGAAATTATATATCATGATATGTTGAAGCATTCAAATTGATTTAAGGCATGTAGCACATATAGTTTCACATACATTTTCATTAGCACATACAATTTCATTCAAAAAGCTTATATTACTCCCCCTTTTGTCAAAGGAAAAAGGTTAAAAAGAAAGGAATGTAATGATTTGCATTGATGAGATAATTAGTACAAGAATATAGCAAGACATAGAAAGGAAGCAAAGATAACAACATAAGCATAATAAACATCAACATAGAGAGATATAGTCCATAAGATCCTAAAGTGAAAATACAAGATAAAAAACATAAAAAACATGAATGAAATGAATGAGAAAGTGTAGTAAAGGAAGGCCTAAGGTGTCTAAGTTTGATCATCTTCACCATCATCATGGCCTTGATCTACATATCCTCTTTACTCTTGAGGTGGTGGATGAGAGAAAGAGGCATATTGACACTTATATCCTTGCCTCTCATGTAGGTAGTACACATTATATTGAAGATGGGCAATATGAGCATCCACTTGATCAAACCTAATATTAAAGTGTGACTCTAGATGATTAAATCTTGTATTAAAGTTGGATTCTATCAATGTCATCCTATTGAACATATCTCCCACCCATTGGGGCTCATCATCATAAGCTTGAGGATCTCTAGAGGATCTTTTACCTCCAGTTCTCTTCTTTTAAGGCATAGAGGGTGCTTAAGGCATGCTATGTCTTCACCTTCATATAGATTTTGAAATTGATCAATATATTTAAAAAATTATTTAAGCTCTTCATCCCTTTCTTGTGGAACTTCTTCATCTTTCCCAAACCATATGTTGTTAACCCTTTTAATTGCTTGGAGTTTTTAATGAAGGTAGAATCAAGAAAGGTAGAAGATAGGGATTCTAGGTTGGACGTGTTGATCCTAAAGTCTAGTTTAGTGATAAAACCACCCATACAAATGTTTCCCGAAGCACTATCACTAACCAACCAAAGTCTCCATTAAAATAACCTCTCGATTTCAATTTGCTCATCATCAACCCTACAATGTAGAAGGAAAAGGTCATCAAAATAGATAGCCTCATGACTTTACCCTCTAGCATTAATAGATTAGGCTCAAGAAATCTTTGGATATACCAAAGAGCTTTGGATTGGAAAGCAAAGGATTTAGTATTTCTCGTATGAAAATTGAAGGAGGTAGGTTTGCAATGATGCACCTAAAAATTATAAGGGGACCAAAGATTGTTAGTTTGAGTGAGACCACCCCTTTTAAAACCAAAAATTCCATTAAAATTATGGGCAGTCAAAAATCTTTTCCTTCTACCCAACCTAAGTCTTATACTATTATAAGGGTTTTGATCATCAACTTATTGGGTTCTAATGCAAAAGAAGGAGAGAAATTCAATAATTAGTTGAGGATAGGTAGGCTGAGAATCAAAAGCAAGATTGAAGAGGCCTACCTTTTCAAGCAAGTTTTTAACTTCATCAGAACATCCAAGTTCTTTAAGAGCAACCTTTAACATATATCTTGTGGGATGATAGTTCTTTAAGAGAAGTCATTGGCTCTTGCTCTTAGTTGTGCGGGAGTGTAGGAAATTGATGGGGGCCCTTTCTTTGGTTGATCTTTGATGGCTCTTCTAAGAGTGGAGGAGGAGGGGGGTACTTCTTTTCTTTCACTTCTCTTTGGAGCCATGGATGAGGATGAGAGGATATGGATATTGTGTAAATAGTATATAAAAATAGTGTGGATATGAAGATGTAGTGATCATGTAAATAATAGTAGAAAATGAAAGCAAAGGATATATGTAGAGGAGTAGAGAATGAAGAAAATATATGAAGAAGTTTTGCAAAGAATGAAGAATAGATATGGATGTGAGTTAAAAATAAGTTTGGAGGGGTTTTTATAGACAAAAAGACTCATTTTAGACCCTTAGATTGATTTGAAATCAATGGTGAATATTATTTTTCTATTTGAACATGAAAAGAAGTGAAGTAATTTAAAATTATGTGAAAAAATGGTTAGTTTTTCAAATCAGGGGTGCCTCACAATCCAGTCATAATTGTGACCGTCGAATTGTGAGAGTCGCTGGCCTTAATTACAGCACACGTCACGACTGCTGCATTTGAATGCAACGGTCATGAGCATTCTTTCAGCCATGCCCTGAGCTTTTGAAACGCTATTAATTAGGTCCAGAACTAGTTGCAATTTAGTCCTTTTAGACTAAATTGATAAAATTAAAACTTTAAACTTGGATTTATTTTTCTTGAAGAAAAATGCAATTTTGGAAACTTTTTTTAATCATGCAAATGACATAGGATCTTGGTGGAAAAATTTATATTTGCTATTAAAAATAAATCATTTGAATTAATTTCAATGATTAATTATTAATTAGCATAAAAAGTGATTAAATCAAATGCAACTTTGGATGCTTAATTCTAATCAATTATGAATCATATCCAATGCACAACATCATATAAACACATAATCATTAAAATAAATCATTCCAAATTAGAACCATCTAGCATACCAAGCTCTTGCTTAATGAAGCTCAAACATTCTTTATTAAATAGTTTGGTGAAAATATCAGCTAGTTGGTTGCTAGTATCAATAAATTCAAGAATAATATCACCACATTGAGCATGATCTCATAAAAAATGATGTCTAATATCAATATGTTTGGTTATAGAATGTTGAATGGGATTTTTGCTAAGATTAATAGCACTTGTATTGTTACATTTGATTAGAATGTAATTAATACTAATGCCATAGTCCAAGTGTTGTTGCTTTTGCTATAAAACTTATGAGCAACAACAACTAGTCGCTACATATTCGGCTTCAGCGGTAGATAAGGTAATCAAAACTTACTTCTTACTAAACCAAGAGACTAAACATTAACCTAGAAATTAGCAAGTTCTGGAAGTGCTCTTTCTATCTAAAAGACTACCGGCAAAGTTCGTATCCGAATAGTTAATCAAGTCAAAAGTTAAACTCCTAGGGTACTATAGTCCTAAATGCAATATGCCAATGAGATATTTAAAAATTCTTTTAATGGCATTTAAATGAGATTCTTTGGGACTAGATTAAAACCTAGTACACAAGTAAGTGGCAAACATTATATTTGGCCTACTAGCGGTTAAATAAAGAAGGGATTTGATCATACCTCTAAACTTTTTCTCATCAACCAGCTTTCCATTTTCATCCTTAGAGAGTTTAGTGGTGGTGCTCATAGATGTTTTACTAGCTTTGGCTGCTTCCATTCCAAATTTCTTGAGGATGTCTTTTGTGTACTTAGCTTGGTAGATAAAGATCCCATCCTTGCATTACTTGATTTGAAGCCCAAGGAAGAATTTGAGTTCACCCATCATGCTCATCTCAAGTTCTCCTTGCATTAGCTTAGAAAATTCCTCACACAAGCAATGATTAATAGCACCAAATATAATATCATCAATATAAATTTGCATAATTAGCAAGTTATTATTGGATTTCTTTATGAAGAGTGTTATGTTAACTTTTTCCTTAGAAAATCCTTTCTCTAATAGAAAGTCGCTTAACCTTTCATACCAAGCTCTATGAGCTTGTTTCAACTTATATAATACTTTGGTTAATTTGAACACATGGTTAGGAAATTTATAACTCTCAAAACCTGGAAGTTGTTCTACATAAACCTCCTCTTAGATGTAACCATTTAAGAATGCACTTTTTACTTCCATTTTAAATTATTTAAAATCCAAATAAGATGTAAATGAAAGTAATATCCTAATGGCCTTTAACCTTGCAACAGGGGTAAAGGTTTCATCATAATCAATGCCTTCTTCTTGATTATACCTTTTGGCCACTAATTTTGCCTTAGTCCTAGTAATGACACCTTGTTCATTTAACTTATTTCTATAAAGCCACTTAGTGCTAATAATAGAATAATTCTTCGATCTAGGAACTAAGTTCCAGACCTTATTTTTCTTAAATTAATTAAGTTCCTATTGCATAGAAAGTACCCAACATTCATTAGTAGACTTTGGCTCAAATTGAGATATAAAAGCAAAGTTAACTAAAGGTCTAAAGGAAGATCTAGTAGTTACCCTTTTTGATATTTCTTCTAAGATTATCTCCTTAGGATGATCCTTCTTATAATGCTAATCCTTTGGAAGCTCTATCTTGGGTGGAGATGTTTCTTGAACTTCCTTTTTAGTTGGTCCCTCTAGCTCTAATGGTTTTAAGGTATCATTATCTTCTAGGTTCATATACATAAAGTCACCTACAAAGTCATCAATAATAATAAGATCTTTTCTCAGATTAAGTGGGTTAGATTCATCAAATACAACATGCTTGGACTCTTCAACCACTAGAGTTCTTTTGTTAAAGACGCTATAAGCTTTTCTAGAGGTGGAATAATATACGAAAATACCTTCATTGACTTTAGGATTAAATTTTCCAAGGTTGTCCTTGGTGTTTAATATAAAGTATTTGCATCCAAATACTCTAAGATATAAAATCTTAGGCCTTCTATTATTTTATAGCTCATAAGAAGTTTAATTTAAAATTGATCTTTTGAAAACATGATTTGAAATATACCAAGCAGTATTAACGACTTTTGCCCAAAAGTATAATGGTAAATTATACTTATGGAGCATAGTTCTAGCCCTTTCCACTAAAGTTCTATTCTTCCTCTCAACTACCATATTTTGTTGAGGGGTTCTAGGAGAAGAATAGTTATGAGAAATACCATTTTTATTGAAAAAGGAATTAAAAAATTTATTTTCAAATTCAGTTCCATGATCATTTCTAATGCTAGTTATACAAAAACCTTTTTCTTTTTGAACTCTCATTATAAAGCTTTTAAAATTATCAAAGGCATCATTTTAGCTAGAAAGAATATCTAAGTAAATCTAGACTAATAATCAATAAGGACAAAGTGCATAATGCATTCCACCTAAGCTAGCTACTCTAGTTAGTCTAAATAAGTCCATATGTATTAGCTCAAGTAGTCTAGAGGTGGACACTCTATTTTTTAGCTTGAAAGATGACTTAGCTTACTTCCCCTTTTGATAAGCATCACAAATCTTGTCTTTGATGAACTTGAGTTTGGGTAGTCCATCCATAAGTCCACTTTCACTAATTTCACAAATCAATTCAAAATTAGCATGTCCTAACCTTCTATGCCAAGTCTATGTATCATGAGAAATAGACATCAAACATTTAAGTTCTTTGTTATCCACTTTATTCAAGTCAATAACATAGATATTATCTACTCTTTCACCACTAAAAACTACTTTCTCATCATCAAGTCTATTAATAAAAAAAAATTTACGGTAGAAAATAACCTTATTTCTAATGTCACATAGTTGGCTAATACTAAAAAAATTATGTTTCAATCCATCAATCAATAAGACATGATGAATAGAGATGGTTTGGGGGTTACCTATTTCACCAATTCCCACTATCTTCCCTTTGGCATTGTCTTCAAAAGTAACACTACCTCCATCTTTGACCTCAAGGGAAGTGAATTGATCTTTATCTCCCGTCATTTTCCTTGAACATTTACTATATAGGTACCATTGACTTTTGCTTTTAGTAGTTTTCAAGCACACCTACACAACAGCAAATTAAATATTCTTTTAAACCTAAACCTTATATGGTTTAGGTTGTTTAGTCTCATGGTAATCTAAAGGCGATAGTTGCAAATGCAATCTTCTATAATAGTATACATTGCTAGTATGCCTAAGAGTCATACAATAAAAGCATTTCATATTTTTAAATCTATTGAGATTGGATGTGTATGAGTATTTGACACTAGAAAATTGCATAGGTTCTCTATTAAGCACATTAGTTCTAGAGTGAACA
This sequence comes from Macaranga tanarius, assembly GCA_949673435.1. Taxonomy (NCBI): domain Eukaryota; kingdom Viridiplantae; phylum Streptophyta; class Magnoliopsida; order Malpighiales; family Euphorbiaceae; genus Macaranga; species Macaranga tanarius. Next base: position 826 of record CATIWO010287342.1, on the reverse strand, counting down.
TGAGAGTGTTATGTATATCTTCTAGTGGGTATATGAACTCTTGAATGCATATGAGATGTACATTCACAAGTGTGCAAGTGATTGATGAGTGTGAAAAATACATGTTTTAAGCACTTTATTTTATTGCATCTTAGGCTTATTAGTTGCATTAGTTAGTTTTTAGTTAATTTAGTTAGTTTAGTTATTTTGTCTTAATTAGTAGGATTTATTCATTTTTAGATAATTTCTTTTATGTTTTGTTTTGTAGGATGTATTTAGATGAAGATTGGATCAATCCTTGAAGTTCGGAAAAGCCAAAGACTCAAGATAAAGCCTTATCTACGTTGGGGATGAGTGTGGCCATGTTTGGCCTTATTTAAAAGTAATGTTTGGCCATGTTATAGAGTGGCACGACCATGCCAAAATCGAGCACGGTCGTGCCACTCACAGAGCTCAGCAATAGTGTGTGTCTTGCGCACCCATGCCATTTTCTTGCGCACCCATGCCAGCTTTATGTGATAACCCACGAAGTGATAATTCTCAGCTGAAATTTAGATAGATAAGGACTTATCTCTTATCTTTTAATTAGATAGAGTTTGTGAGGGGTTAGATTACCTTTCTCACTAGGAATTTGGGTCTATAAATAGGACCATTTACTCTTCATTTAAGGGTTGTTTTATTTTTGTTCATGTTCTTATTTTTGTGTTATTCCCATTTTTCTTTAGAATACATTCTTATTAGTTTAATTCATAATAGAGGTGATATTTGGCTTGAAGTTAGAAGAGCAAGGCTTCCTTACTCCATTGGAAGGGAGGTTTTTCTTGTATCACTCTTTTATTTAATTATT
>CATIWO010287339.1:0-11535 GCA_949673435.1 Macaranga tanarius | reverse complement strand
ATAGTCTATCTCAATATAATCTTAAATTAATAGATAAATTGTGATAAATATTGGTGATAAGGATAATTTAAAGGGAGTTGAATCAGAGTGAAATACTGATAGATGAGAGAATATCTATTTTTATAAAAAGCCAGAAATAGTTAAGAAGGGGATCCTGAAAAAAGAGACGTAAAAAAAAAAGAGGGCAGAGAGGAAAAATCTCCTGGCAAAGAATCAGAAAAAAAGAACGCAGATCCAGAAAGAAAGACTTGGCCTTACACTGTGGGACTCATCATTACTGTCTACTAAAGGAGCTTCTGAAGGCAAATACTTTTAACATATATTATTTGAAAAAAATTAATCAATAATTTGTGTTGCAGGCCTACACATTAGATAGCCCACAGGCTATTTTTATTTGTTTAAATTGTTGTTTATTTTTATTTATTCTGCATGTAAAAAAGTTGTAATTCATTTCTCCTCTCTCTTTCTTTGCATGTGTTTTTATTATGTTGTTTTAATTATCTGTTTGATTGTTTATGTTGAATGGTGTGGATGTATGGATCAGATCAAAATTGCATGTAATTGGACTAATTAATAACTTGGGCTAAAATTAAAATTTAAAAATTAATTGAGGCCCATTTGCATGTAATTAAAGGAATAATTAAATAATTAAAATGATAAAATATAAAACACAAACGGAGGCCGATCGCAAGGTCGGGTGGGCCATTCAAAAGCCCATACCCAGTTTCCGGACCCAATCTCTGAGGACGGCTGCTAGGCTCCCTCCGTGAAATCCAGTTGTTGTAAAAGTGTTCCCGGATTTCACCCGGGTGGCAACTCCATTCTCCGACCTAAGCCTATCAAGGTCCAAAGTTGTATTCCTAGTGGGCCCTGAGCCCGCATAGTACCGTGGTCGCCGGACACTTGGGCGCGCACTGAACCCCGCCGCCTACAACTATATTACCCCTATTATAAATAACTAATAACAAATAAATTTTTTAAATTAAATACACATAATTAGTTAATTATAATTCATAATAAAATAAATATTACTTATAATTGTAATTAGCAATTAAACAATTTTAAAATTTATATCTATAAATTTTTTAAAAAATTGTATTAATAAAATTTATATTTTAAAGTTAAATTTCTAAATAGTTTCTAATAATAATTTTAATAATAATTAGATTAAAGATAATAAATTATTATTTTTAAAATTTATATTTTAAAGTTAAATTTCTAAATAGTTTCTAATAATAATTTTAAAAATACATAGATTAAAGATAATAAATTATTATTTATTAATATATACTATTTTAAATAATTTACAAAACTAAAAATTATTATTACAGGTTTACTAAACTATATTTAAAAATAAATTTTACTTTTATTGGTCATTTGACATATTAACAGCAGCACTTGATAATATTTTACCAAACGGTACATTTTCATCAGCTATCAGCTGTCAGCTATCAACTATTTGTAACAGCTATTAGCTGATATAAACAGTTAAATCAAATAGACCCTAAAACTTTAACTTGAATTGGAAATTTAATAATTGTCAAATAAAATTTTAACTACCAAATCAAGTATTTATTGCCTCATAAATTTATGTTTTAAATAAAGTTTTATTCCTATTTCTAAATAAAAAATTAGGGTAAGTACATATAAATATTATGTAATTTAAATATTTTATTATCAGTTGTTTTGTAATTTTATTGACAATTCAGTATCTATAATTTCATATTTATATCATTTAGGTGATACAATTTGTAACAATATGTGACTTCTCTCTCCTCTAATATTCAAAAATTAAAATTTTAGTACCATTTGATAGAGGACTAAAAAACAAGTATGTCCATAATAATTTTAACTAATAAAAATAACAAAAAAATGCGAAAGTATAAATATATATAAATATATATATATATATATATTCACTTGATAGAAAGATTTTGATCACTACATGTTAATTGCAAGCGCATAACATCATCAGTTCAAACTCAAGTGCATTTGTCGTATGTTTAGTAACCAAGTCAAGAAAATACTTATAAAGTAAATAGTTAAAGTCTTATTGGGACTTAAACTATTATTTCTTATATTCAAAAGAGAATTCTTGATCAAGTAGAATATTCTATTTTTCTACAAATAGAATTATAGTTATATGCATTATGTGTGCCGAAACGGTACCACGAGTTGCCATCATGATATTTTAGATATAAACTTTTATATCTTTCATTTTGACATCTTTAAAGGGTGAGATTATTTGGATGAGCTTATTTCGATAATTGGGTTCAAGGATTGAGTGTTAATTTTTATATCGTTTTCTTGTACTTTTAATTTTTTGTAGTAAATTCTTCCTTACCTATAGACATAATATTTTTCCAAACTACGTAAACTTTGTGTATTTTTCTATTTTGTTTTATTTATTTTGTGTGTTTATTTATTATCTTAAATAATTTTTTTGATCCTCACATGATTCCGCAAGTCTAAATTATCTAACAAGTGGTATTAAAGCTGCTTGTAATTATTTAAAATTTTGTTATTGGCGACATCAAGTTTTTGGCTTATAGCAAGTATTTATGTGAACACTTTTGACATACAAACAGTTGCATGAAGTATTTATAGAGAAGGAGAAATCGACATCTACAATGATAAAAAAAGATGAAAAATTTGGATGAAAAGGATGTGACTGCTCGATATACTTTGACAGTAGGCATTTTCTTAAAGACTCATATTTGTAGTTTTATATTTTATGATGGAGTTATTTTGATGTTCTCATATTTGAAATATTTATGGAGAATGTTACTTGTTAATTGTTACTTGAATTATCTAACCTATAACATTATTAGTTCAAACCAAGTGCATTCACAAGTAAGAAGTTAAAGTTTTGTTAGAAATTACATTATTACTTATTATATTAGAAACAAATCTTTGATCAAGTAGGATATTTTATTCCTCTATAAAAAAGGCTATAGTTATATGTATTAGGTGTGTCAAAATGGTAACACAAAGTATCATCATGATATTTTAGATATAAAGTTTAGGTCTCTCGTTTTGATATCTTTGAGAGGTGAAATTATTTGGATGTGTAACACTCCTATCTATCATCAATTCCACTATTATACTTAACTAATGAATTAATGATAGGAGAGATATTACCTCAACTAACAGAAAGAATCTGTTAACAACATATAATCAAATATATGCATTTCTAATATAATACCACCAATATCAATGCCATAAAAATAATATCAATGCATCTATATCATTCTAGAATCATATTATGATGGTTAGAAAATATACTTAAACATAAATATATCTATATATATATATATATATATATATATATATATATAATTTCGTCCTTATTTTCATATTACAATCTCCATTACAGCTTTGCATTCGCAATTATCATTTGAGATTTACTGATCACTTTGATTTTTTATGTGCTTTACATTTCATATGTTCTTAGTTCAATACATTTTAAATTATAAATTTAGTCTTTATGTCTGAGACTTGATGATTTATACACTTTATCTGATATGTCGGAAAAACCATTTCACTTTAGATTAATAACTATGTTTCATTTTACTTAATTTAACTAAATCACACGATTTCTAATGTTTCTCAATGTTTCGGTTTGAGTTTACGTTCCAAAAATTACGTTTTTGTTCATTTATAGTGCAAAAATGAGCTACATAGGCACTTCCTCAGTGCAGAGGTGCCGCCCCAGCTCTATTGAGGCACCGCCTGAGTACTGAGGCGCTGCCTCAGTTCTAAGGCATTAACATCTGTGACCTTGGGATAACTAGTCGATATGATTAAATATTAATATTTAATTTTAAGTTGGTAGAGAATAAATCAATTTAAGGACTAAATTGATAAGAAGATAAGATTCAATTAAACTAAAGAAAATTAAGGAGAGACTAAAAAGGAAGGAGCAAGGAGTTTAAGAATAATAATAATAATAATAATAATAATAATAATAATAATATTTATTAATAGCTTGGAGAAGGGATTTGTTACAATGATAATAATAATAAAAAAATTTAACATTGGGGAATGGAATTTGGTATAGTAATAACAATTACAAGAAACTTTTTTATATGTAGAGAAACAAGAAGGAAATGGGATGAAAAAAAAATTATCAAAAGAAGAAGAATAAAAAAAAGAAGAAGAATGAAGGAGTTTTGACTTGATAGAAAATTAATTGGATGAAAAGAGGATTGATCAAGAGATGTTTAGAGTTTAGATTTCCACAAATTTGTGAGTAAAATTCTATGTTTTTTCTCTTTTAAATTTTTAAATTTTATTTTTGATTAATTATGGTTTGGATTCATTAATATATGATCAAGAATACTTATTTTGATTTTGTTAGAATTGTTATATGAGCTACTTATTAATTTCTTTACTTGAGAATAATAAATTATGGAAATTTATCAAGTATTTGTTCAAGTTAAAGTTTACAAATTATGTTAAGATTAAGCGTAGAACCATTGAAATTTTTAATGATAGAATTGTTTGAATTTGGATGAATTTTCCTTTATAATTCCAATCTCTACCTTGGTATTGGAAGTCACTAAATTACTCTCCTACAAGATTTGAAATTTATTTGTCATGAATTATATTTTTGATTTCTTAAAATTTAATTGATTATGAATGAATTTGGTTAAGCCTTGATTTAAAAATTATATATGTAAGTTAAGTAAGTTTTAAAAAATATTTAACCCTCTAAAATTGAGAAATGAAAATCTGGAATAAATTAGAATGAAAAACAGGTTTTAAAATAGTGCAAAATAGAGTCTGGAATATTGCAGATGTCTCTAGGGATCACTCAGGTGACGCCTTAGCAATGAGGTGGCGCCTCAGCACAGAAAAGGAGCCTCAGTGCCATAAAGGTGATGCCTCAGCACTATGGAAGCGCCTCTGTGCCTTGCACCAGCAATCGAATAGTTTAAAATTTTAAAAATGACAACATAACTTTAACCAAAAATATGTATACACTTATATGAATAGTTAATTTATTGAATACAATAAAAAGGGGTTTGAATAAAACTTATTTTTAGTAAAACATGTGTAGTTAAGTTCAAGGTATGCATATATGTATATACAAGCTTTATTAATTTAAGAAATGAGTTCATAACTTAAGAAATAGAGAAGTTAAAGCAAGAATACTACAACATCCAAATTCTAAGTGAAAATGAGAATTATTGAAGTCTCTGACATAGATATTAAAGACACAAAATGTTCTAATTAAGTTAATTATGAGAATACTTGTGGAAAATTACAATAAGAATGTTCAAATAGGAATGACATTGATGATTACAAAAAGTGACAATTGAAGAACATTAGGGGAACATATGTGAAAAGAAAGGTACGAGAAAATAAAAATAATACATGAATACACAAGAACTTTTAAAGAATGATATAAAATTTATCACTAGCACATATGGCATTAAGAGATAGTAAGCCCATGCTAGGGACATAGCGGGGTTGGTAGATGAGTATAATTGATGTCTGGGGCCGAGTACAGATATTACCCTGTAGATGTAAGACCATTCCTAGGGTATATGTATAACCGCTGCTTGGGGCCGGATATATATTTTACTTAAGGTTTAGCATTCACGAGAAATTAATGGAAATGCTATTTGGCTTTGTGTGAGCACTGTGAATATAATAAGGGCTTATTGTGACATTTACTTTAGAATGTCCTGGCACAACCTCTAGTGGCCATGTCAGCACACTATTGATGAATAATTGTGATAACCTTCGGTATAGTAATAGTACTAGCCACACTGATATCTAATTGTACATATGGTGCAGTGCTCTGAAATTAATGTAAATGAATCTAAATATTATTGTGCTCTAGATGAAATTATAACATTTTCTAAAGTTTGATAAAACACTGCGATGAGCATCAAGGTATGAGTTTTGGCATGAAAACAAGATGCCAAGTGGTAAATACGACTAGGTCGTACAATAAATAGTGTGAGATATATGATGATGAGGAAAGTTTTTATGAAATAAAATATTTAAACCTCTGTTAAATTATGTCAAGCTTGGAGAATCTTATAATAGTTTACAATCGTGCAAGAGCAATACAAGTTATATAACACGAAAACAATAAGTGAATATTTTTACGAACTTCAATGTTTATTCCACAGCTCAAAAGTGTGGTACTAGAAAGTTATTTGAATATTTAAAATTTAAATGTTAACTTCAAATGATCAAGTTATTTAAAATGTTTATTCTAGTGAGATGATAAAAGGATAATGCTAAGTGTTTATTTAACATTCAATAGTGCGTGTAAATCTTTTTCGAGTATACTATTGAATTTTAATTTTCTATTCACGTGATTTATTTATTGGGGTTTTAAAATGATGTTAATCTTTGAATAGTCCCTATTTATATTCTGTTTCACTCACTAAGTATATTTTCTCAAAAATACTCACCACTCTTTTTTATAAAATTTTTCAGTGTAATAGGTTATTGTAAGTAACTGTCTGGAAGATATCTTGGTGAATAGTAAGTGAAGCAAGCGTAATATAGAGCATCAAGAGTAATATTTTGTTAGAATATTTGGTAATAGATATATTATAGGTTTGAGCGGTTCGTATTCAATAGTTTGTAATGTATAATTACGAAGGATAATTTTGGAGTGATTATTTTATATTAGTTATATATGTAAATGATGTGTGGTTGTATGTTGGAGTTATAAGAGTTAAAAAGGAATGTACAAGATAAAAGTAATACTTGGCCCGAACAGTGCTCAAGTTAGGTAGGTCGAGGGTGCGACCTTCTAATAAGAGTATTAGTGGGATTGGGTGTTACAATTTGTGGTATCAGAGCTTAGGTGAAAGAGCCTAGGTTGATGGAATTCTAAATATTTTGGAGTTGCAAGTGGGAATGAAAGGAGTAGCGAAGATTAAATGTTTTGGTAAACTAATTGATTTGGAAAGTGAAAATTGACTATGACTGTGATTTAGAACTTATAGTTGATTGACAAATTTTATTGAGGCTGTGTGCATATATATTAAGTAAGGGACTTGTATTTAATAGTGTAGTATTTAATTTATTTCATCTTATCATACAAGGAGGATTTACAATAAAGATCGAGGTGTTGGTAAAGATAATTAGCAGGAATATAACACATAGAAAAAATAATTAGAGATCAAATAATATTTAAGTACTCAATAATTTGAGGATTTAAGATTCGATTATGATTACAGTTGATAGATTATATGGATATTAACGAGTATACTGGAACTTCTTTTCTACTAGTAGCTGAAATTTATATTTGTTTGCAAAATAGGTTGATTTATTCCACTGTAATATACAGAAATTGAATAATGATAGAATTGTGATTCAGTTAAGATTGATGGCTGAAATTGTTGAAGTGTTTCGATTATAAGTTGCAGGAAGATGATAAGAACTAGAGGTGGGGAATAGGAGGAATATTTAGAAAGTGATTATTCTTTAAACAATTTGATGATTAAAAATTTGTGATCTAATTATGAAGACAGAATTTATAGATGATGGCAAGTTTTATTAAAATTATGTGCTTAGTTGGCATGAAATTTGTAAGCAATGAACTTATATTTTAATTCATATCATCCTGTGATATAGAGATGATATATGAGTGGTAAGAAATCGAGATGTCGATGGAAATAATTTAGTTCGAATATACCTTGTGAGAACGAGAATTATGAATAAAAAGAGGAATTGAGATTGAGGTAATATATTAAAAGAATATTTTTATGAGAATCAATATAAATGTTTTATGGATATTCAATCCGCTGAAAAAGGGAATGGAAATAAGGACGAGGAATGAATAAGGAAGTAAAAATCAATAGAGATTCTAAATTATTATTTAACCTAGATTGAGTAATGAAATGAAGTTGACAATATGAAATGAACTCTAAATAAGGATATTGAGCAAGTGGAAGAATTATTAAATTATGAAATAAGTGTAATTTATGAGGAATAAGTAGAGTAAGAAGGTGGTGGTATTTTTTAAGTAAATATATGGAATAATAAAATAAGATTTAGAATTTAAAGCTTTATTTGGAGTTGTTCTAAGTTGTGGATACTAAAGATTTGGAAAAAAATGATTAAAGGATGTAACTAACTATTTATAAGAAGTAAATATCTATTTTGATGACAAATCGGAGAACTTAAAGTTCTAGGGTAAACTTTTATTATTTAAGGGATGTTAGATATTTTAAAAATGGAAGTATTATCAAAGGAGAAGATCACCACTACACAAAAGGTAAATATATTGGAAATAAAGAGATACAATTGAAATTTGAGTTTAAATAGTGTTAAGCTAAATGTATACTAGATTAGCACATCAGAGTTGCACAACGAAAGCATAATGAGCAGAATTTCATCTAAGGTTAAATCAATGGTTAGTTGGTTAGATATGCAAAAATGATCAATCTGAACGACATACACATTTTCACAACTAATATTTATGGTGGCAAGTGATGATGATGAGCGTAGGTTAAATAGAATGTGTAAATATTTATGTGATAAAAGCTTGATGAATATTAGCAAATAAGTTATATTTTGATGGTGAAGATCATTTAATCATTTTGATCTTATATTTCAAGAAATAGCACGTTTTAGGGGAGGAAGGTTAGTTAATCAGGATAGAGGCAGATGACTGGCTAACTAGAGTTAAGAACTTATTTGGTGAAGTTTTAACTTCATAAGTTTTTAAAGAAGAGTTTATTAGGGAGTATATGACAGAATTATTATAGGAAGGAGAAAGTAGCATCATTCATTAGATTAGTACAAGGTTCGATGACTGTAAAAAAAATATGTCAACAAATTTGAAGATCTATATAGATATACAAAGGAGATAAAGAGTGAAAAATTTTAAAAGGGATTACATATTATCTTGAGGGGCAAATTGAATTCGTACACTAGTACATTTAGAGGTTGGATGTAAAAAGCTATGGAGCAAGAAAAATTAGAGCAAGAATTAGAGAGAACTATGAGGGCTAGAGATATGAATCAATCTAAATTTTATGGGCAAAATAAGAAGGAAAATAAAAAATAAAAAATTACAATTCCACCCATATTCTAAAAGAAAAGATAAGATTAGGCAAACTAGTCAACTTCAAGGTAATCCAGTATTTGAGAGTCAGCCGATGGCATCACTTAAGCAACAATTGATTGCAAACTTTATGCAGTTATGAAAAACTGTAATAGCTTGGTGCAATAGGTGTAAGATGAATCATAAAGGTAATTATCCTAAGAAGGATGTCAGGTGTTTCTGGTGTAATAGGTTATGCCATTATGCTAGGGAATGCACATGAGCAATACAAAAGGAAAGATCTGAGCAAGGATCATATGAGCCCCGAAATGCAACAGCTATTGGTGGAATGTTTAGGACTTTGTAGAATAAGCCAAGAGAGTTTGAGAATTTTGGTAAGAATAAGCAGCAAGCTAGAATGGTTGCAGCAACTGACGAGCGACGGGCAACTACCCCTGATGTAAAATAAGGTATACCTTTTCTGTAAGGTACATTTCTTAGCAGATAAGATAATTATAGTGTTATAAGTGAAAGGATAAGATTCAAAGCAATCAAAATCAAATAGAATTTTAAAATTTTGATTACATGCAACTCTTGCATCAATATTAGAATTTTACCTAGCCTAAGATCATATCACAAGCACATATGCATAGCCAAAAACATGCATCAAGGATAGCATTTTTAAATCAATAACCAAGTCACAAAGCCTACCAACTAAAAGTTTAGTAACACTTATAAAACTCCTTAGTTTGTAGCACGCTCGACAAGCTTTGGTTGTTGTACTCCACAAGCTCTAAGCTCCCCAAGTATGAAGCCTCTAGCTTAAAACACACAAGTTGCACAAGGAAGATCTTCAAGAATGATGGAGTACTACCCACAAGCTCTCTTCTTTGACCTCAGATGTTTTTTAGATGTAACGTTCATCATTTTGGAAGTACTATTCATGCATAGTGAATTACATGACATGTGGCATAGAGTTGTAAGTTGCATGTATATGGCATGTGCATTTTTAGTAGAGAGGGGTATTGTTGTAAGAGAAGTTTAGACCTAAGTGTTAAAAATAGAAAGTTGGAGATTTTTCAGTAATAGCCCTAATGTATTGAGGGTGTGTAGAGAGGGTTTGGATATTTGTATATATATATATATATATATATTATGTTAATTGTTAAGAGATGAATGGATATTTATAAGTTAGTGAGTAATTATTATTAGGAAGACTTTGAAGGGGCAAATTGGCAATTAGTGATTGGTGGGTTATTTATGTGAGTATGTGTGTGTATGTAAGAAGAAGGTTGTAGAGAATTAGAGAGGAAGAAGAAGAACAGAGATTGGGAAGGATTTTTGGTAAGATTTTGGTATTGCTATAGCTATCAATTTGGTGTCTTAGAAAGCCTTAAGATGTATCATATACATTGAAGCCCCATTTGGTAAGATTTAATTGTATTTTTATTGGTTGTAGTTGCATCATTTTGGGTTGCTTATCTCGGGTTCTGTTTTGCTATTGCACCAGTCATTTTATTTTCTTCATATCTTGAGTTATAGACCTCTTCTTGGAGCAAGATTTAGTGTTATGGAAACCGTAGAGAGTCTATTAAAACTTTTATGTTTTAAGGAAGACCAAATTCTGCCGTTTAGAGTATCTGAAACAGCTGGACATTTTCATGCTCCAAGCTGTCACTATGTTTCCATATTGTACCCGATTTTATTCAAAAATCCATAATTAATTTCACACATCTCTAAATTCAGTCATTTTAGTTAGTAATAAAGTAGACTCATAGATCTACCTCTTGTAATATTTTTATGATTTTTGGATATGTGTGTGAATTATTTGGATACTTTGAACTGAGAGTTTAGGGATGCACTTAGTTGCATTTAGTTGAGTTGAATGCAAGATTTATGCTTGCTAAGTGTATTGATGTATGAATTGTGTGTAGGCTTGGATATGGATGTTGGAGGCACTACTCACTAGGGAAGTTTTACTTTTGGAGGAGTTCAAGCTGTGTAGTAAGTGATTACTAATATAGTGAATATATATATTGATTCTCTTGAATGTATGAATATTGTTGCTTAAACTAAATTGGGCAATTATGTGATGAAATACATATTACTATGAATGATTTGGTAAAAATATGATGAATTAAAGATTGATTATAGAAAAGAATTATGTGATATGAATAAATAAGGCGAGTTGTGAATTGTGATTTGAGGTATATTTATGTATTGAGAAAATGTTGAATTGTGAGTGAATATGAGAATTATATTGCTTAAAATGAAGGGGCAACTATATGATGCTATGCATGAATTGAGCAAGAGATGTGATGTGTTATGGACTGAATATATGAATTGTTTTGAATAAATGATGTGAGAAAATACTTGTTTTGCTGAAATGTGAATTGATTGGAAATGGTGAAAATGAAGTATGAATATTGAATGTGAGTTATGAAATGTGAATTTTGCACCTTCAAGTGCATTGAAAATGTGTATGTGGCTTGATTGATGAGAATGTGAAATTT
>CATIWO010287335.1:0-34502 GCA_949673435.1 Macaranga tanarius | reverse complement strand
TGTGGACCGAGTTGTGGGTGTGGGTTGAAGTGTAGGAATCGGTTGACTCAGAGAGAGGTTTTTGTTAAGTTGAAGATTGTTAGAGATGTTAGAAAAGGTTGGGGCTTGTTTGCTGATCAGGTTATTTGTCAAGGTCAATTTGTTTGTGAGTATGCTGGTATGTAATTTCTGTTACCCATTAATGAAAAAAGTGAGCTTTCTGTTTTTGTAGTTATAAAGTTGTAATCTTTGGGACTTTTGGGTTCTTTTAAAGTAAAATTTGTTGAGGTGTTGTTGATTGGTGATGTAGTGATTAAAAAGCTTGGTAGTAGAATCATAGGCATCATCAAGTGTTAGAATATGAAAAAGCATGTTACTTTGTGGTGAAATTTGATTCCCGATGGAAAACTTGGATGAAGTAACAAGTACTTGTATATGCATTGTGGTTGTGTTTGTGTGATTGGTCTGATAAGTAATTGAAGTGTTCACCTTGAATCTTTGAATTATGTGCATGCTTCCTTTGTGATTTTGTGCCTCATGCATATGGTACACTGTTGAAGAACTTCTCCAAGTTGCAACTTGCCAAGTTGCCAATGTGTGCTAAAATTCATTGAACTGGGAAATCTTGCTTCGTTTACATGCTTATAGGTTGTTCTGTTTTGTTGTTTCTTTGTTTCTTGGTTCTTTGTTATACATTGTTATTGCCTATTATTGTTTATCAGGATGGAATTTTCTCCTTGGAGCCTTCTTGTTTGTAATTGATTGATAATCCATGTCTTTTTTTGCCATTTCATTCTCGCAGGTGAACTCTTGACTACCAAAGAAGCTAGAATCAGGCAAGAAATCTATGATCAGCTCAGATCAAGCAGCAGATTTTCTTCTGCTCTTTTGGTTGTGAGAGAGCATCTTCCATCAGGAAAGGCTTGTTTGAGGGTGAATATTGATGCCACAAGCATTGGAAATGTTGCACGATTCATTAACCATTCTTGTGATGGCGGTAATCTGTCAACAATTCTAGTTAGAAGTGTAGGAGCTCTATTTCCTCGTCTTTGTTTCTTTGCTTCTCGAGACATAAAAGAAGGGGAAGAGCTCACATTTAGCTATGGGGAAATCAGGATCAGGTCCAAGGGCTTGCAATGTTTCTGTGGCAGCTCTGGCTGTTTTGGAACATTACCTTCAGAAGATACCTAATTCCATAAAACAACATGAGGTAGGTCTATGGTTCTGAGTAGTGATTGTTAAAAAGAATGTAGCATTCCTTCATTTGATGTATTGAAAGGTTTTGGCCTTCCATGTTGTCACAGCATGCTGTCTGATGGACAGATCGGTATAATATGTTGATGCCACAATTGATTGGCTTGCAGTTGTATGTTAAACAACAGCACTGTTGTTTCTATGTGATGAAGTGGTCTTTCAGTCATATCTCAAGTGCAGTTGTAGAAATGGAAATATATGGCATTTTGAAGCATGTTTGCAGCAGGCGGAATGTCAGTCTATTTTTTTTTCCTACTCTGCTTGATCAAAAGTGTGTCAGTCAGGATCCCAATTTAGAAATGATTAGGATCTTGTGCGCATCAAATTCACTTGCTTTCCAACTTCCAAGTTATGTTTACTTCAGAATGCAACTAGTACAAATTATTGGGCGAAAAAGGCGAGTTCCTGGAAATAGGCAAGAGGGAATTATTCCCCATTTCAATATTTCATGCATCATCTAGGCACAGGTGAGTGACCAAGTTTCAAGCATGCAACTCCCAAATATGCATGAAAAAGTCAAAACTTAGTTTTTATTTTATTTGGACATCAAGAATCTTTCACCTCTATTTTTCAAGTTCCACCCATTCAGGAATCAGGATTGTCCCCAACTGCCCGAGACTCTTATTTAAAAGAAAAGGTCTTGTAAAGAGAAGGAGAAGAAGTAACATCCTTTAAATGACAAAAGATTAAACTATCACACACAAGGAGCTCTCTGTTTCCTCTCATGCTACATATGCCACCGATGCACGTCTGGCCCTTTGGTTTTTACTACTATTCCACACGCCACGGGCAGCACAAATCTTGTGCCTTTTCTTGAAGACAAAACCTCCATCAAGCTATAATCACACACAAACATTATTTACCATTATTATATTACATTCCTCTTAAAACTTATAATACTAACATATGTGATTATTATTCAATTAAACACTATTTATAATTTAACCTACTTACTAACACCATATGCACATGCTCCTCACAACCTCAACAACACTCCTCTTCAAGTATATACATACAATATATATGTTCTATATTATTCTAGTGGGTTACAAAACTTAATATATAAATATATATTAGAAAAAAGAAAAGAAAGAAAGCTAGAATAGCTTACCACATTCACCTTGCCAACCCCATCACGAGACTAACGTGCCCTCCTCCATTTTGTTTCAGATATATAACACCAACCCTACCACCTTTCTCTTTTGCTAGCTCGCTCTCTTTTCTTCTTCTTTCAATTCTTGATCCTTGCGTATACATATACGTATCACACTCACACACACATACAAGTCTTTGATGGCTGATGCCACCTCTGACCCTCGAAGGAGGGGCATCGGTAAGCGTGCTTCTGCCGTATCCGTTGAGTGCCAATCTGTTGCTGAACCACAGGTAACAGTTGCAGCTGCTGCTACAGCTCCATGCGGTGCATGCAAGTTCTTGAGGAGGAAATGCATTAGTGGGTGCATTTTTGCACCTCATTTTGGTTCAGACCAGGGTGCAGCCCGGTTCGCCGCAGTGCACAAGGTATTTGGTGCTAGTAATGTGTCTAAGCTGTTGCTTCACATTCCTGTGAATAGGAGACATGAAGCTGTTGTTACAATCTCTTATGAAGCTCAGGCAAGGCTATCTGATCCAGTCTATGGTTGTGTCTCCACCATAGTTGCTTTGCAACAACAGGTTCTTGATCTTCTACTACATATGCATAATATCAAATTGTTCTTTTCTTGAATATTTGTTACTAGCTAACAAGGACATGATGCAGCAGATGCAAATCTTGAAGCAGATATAATCAACATGACTAGTCACTTCATTTTATTTTTTTCTTGATCATAGCTTATGCCAACTTTCTGAAAAAAAAAAAAAAAAAAGCCAACAGAAGTGCCAATGTTCATTATTTACTTACGTTGACAAAGGCTTGAATTTAAAGGAATGGGACATTATTTCTAGTCATAGCCACATGAATTATGATGCTTGTGACATGTTATATATATATATATATGTATAAAATACATCACAAACCCTTTTGGTGCTTTTTGGAGAAAACAACAAACATTTGAGCGTTAGAAATGTTGTCAATCAATAATTCATTAGCCAAAGATGATATTGTTTTTAGTCATCACTTGAGTTTTGATGACACTTGCATTACTTTCCTTCAACTTTTGTCATCAACTTTGGTGCATCACACATCACTTTCCCTTAATATAAAAAAAATGGACTCTAAACGTTTTCTTTTTTGCAGTTTCTATTTTTTGTATCAAATTTGAAGTTGAATATTTGAAAATTTTATTAAAATTCCATTACTTTCTATGTCTAATGAACGGCATATGTAAATTATCAGAGACAAAATTGCATTTTCTCGTGTATTTTTTTTTTTCATTCAATATTATTACAGGTAGCATCTTTGCAAGCTGAGCTTACTATGGTCCAAACTCAACTGATGAACAGCAGATTTGCAATAGCAAATGTTCTTCAAAATTCACAACAACACCATGATCAACAGCAGCAGCAACATGTTGCAATGCTTCAACCAGCCTATTCAAACAACTCATCAGCTTCTACTAACTTAATCAACATGAGCAGTTTCACCTCCAACTTTGATCTTGTCACTAACACAGCTCCTTCTTCTCATAGCTTGGACCCCCTCCAGCTTTCACGGCCATCCCATGATGAGGAAGAAGATGAAGAAGAGAGTGGGATTCCGAACATCTTTGCCGATGAAATACTCCATCGGAGATGAACTTTAGCTAAGCATCTAAAGAATTTTATCTTTTTATGTTATTATATATCATCTCATGCAATATACAAATACACATATGAGCTCAATATATATAGTTTCGGAAGAGAATGAGACCAATATATCTTCTTTGAAGTTATTATACAGCTTGAACCAAAGTAGCTTAGCAGCTTTTGCTGCTAATTTTTGGTTAAGTTCTGATTTTTTCAAGAACACTGCATGGATTTTGCAGTCTGTTCCCAAAGCAAATTAAAACAACAATAACAAAGCTTACAATTGAAGCAGGTTGAAAGAATGTGCATTTGTGGGTGCAAACTATAATCTAAAATGCAAGGATATAAAGTGGAAACAGCATAAAACAAGAGCTTATAATAATACATGGTCGATGTGAAGCTCATTGTATTGAATCTTTCAGAGCAGCCATTAGAGGACGGCTTACAATTTTTCTTTCTTGGAAAGTTGGGTATACTGTAAAGTGGCTGTTGAGAAAATAACTTGGCAATCACAAAGGAAAAGGGTATAGACTGCCATGTCAAAAGGCTGTGTTAAAGTTGGTAATTTTCAGTTATGTTGCTTCCTCTGTTCCCTTAGTAACTGCCATTTCCTGCAATATAAGATTTGTAAGTTTTTATCATGTTCTCTCAAATGCAAAATTTCAGATGAAAAATAAACAGTAGATCTGGATCCTTAAATGCCACTCTCTTGGAAGATCTATTAATGGTTTATCTCAAGAAAGTAAAGACAGCCTTGAAGTTGTTATTGTATTTGATCAGAGAGAGGCACATCTTTGTTTGGATCATGTTTCACAACTTAACATAAGAATAAATGAATTTGCAGCCATATAGATGAAAAATTAACAACCTGCACACTAACGAAGAGTGAGGTGTAGGCGTGGATAATTTGAAGGTGAGACTGGAGACCCTTCGCTAGAATCTCCCCGCCATCCCTCTTGAACTTGTGCAGCAAACTGCAAGTTCCACAGCACATCCTCAACTGAAGGTCTGTCTGCTGGGTTCTTGAGCAGACACCTGACACAAACCTCCATCATTGTCTTTAATGATTGATCTGAATATCTCCTGTGAACAGCTGGATCAACCATGCTCCCTCGAGCAGCCTCATCGCTGGTGATGCTCGCTTGTAACTGGACATGTTGAGCATTTATACGGAAGTATAAAAACATCAGCAATTGACAAAATCAGAGATAGTAAGAATTGTCAGAAGTCCATCAAGATCACATTATACCAATTGTCACATTTACTCTATCATGATAAAAGGGAAATAACACATAAAAAAAAAGTTCCTTTGAATAAGATAAAACAAGAAAGCAGAACTGCTCTCACCTTATCTTTTAGAGCATTCACTTCATTCCTGGAGTTCAGTGGTCTTCCCATGATCATTTCAAGTAATATCACTCCAAAATCATAAATATCAACGTTCTCTTCTTCATTTATCCTATTAAAAGAATGTTCAAGGTGAATATCATGAGAATAGCAACCTAGGTAGCATGGACACGGATTTGGGAACACAGACACAGGGAAACAGCTTCTAATTAAAGTGTCTATCTTCTAACTGAAGTGTCTAGGTAACATGGATACAGGAAAACGGGGACACGAACATGAGGAAATGCCTACTAATTAAAGTATCCGTGCATCGTAGATAGCAACTCAAAGAGTCTACATTGTTGACAGATAATCAATGAAACCTTGCACATAGTATCATGATAGCTTTTTGTCCAATATCTATATCAGACTAAAGCTGACACAACAGCAAACTCAAAATGTACCAGAAGTTAGCACTGACCTTGCATCAGTGCTAGTATCTTTGGATCCGCTAGAAGAAACTCCATGGCCAACCTGCACAATTAGTTGAGGTGGACACCAACTTTAAGTTTTAGCCCAATTGAAAGAACAGACAGCTATATCAAAAAGAGAAAATACCTTTCCTGCAGTCTCTGCTAGTAGAGGCAGGTTATAACTACTAATTTTTGCGACAAGGTTTTGATCCAGCAAAATATCTGTTATTTTCAGATTATTTGAATATACACCTGGCACTATCCCTGTGTGCAAGAACTGAATGCCCTTTGCTACTCCTATTGCAGCTGCTATTCGTTGCGCCCAATTAAGTGTTTGCCTGCCACGTTCCTCTGCCAGAAAAATGAAGAATGCTAAGACTTGGAAGCCAAAAGAAAGTGTTATAACTTATAAGTAAACTCAAGATACAGGATGAAAGATATCAGGTGACACTAGTCTAGGCTGGGGGCAATGCTGTATGGTTTTTAAGTTGCACATAGTTAAACTGAGATTGAATGAACAATTAACTTGAACAAAAAGTAAATCAGGTAGTCATAGTTCTAATAAAATAACCATAATTGTCATTTGATGTAAATTATATGCACAGACGATCAAAGTTCTAGAGAAAATTCCACTGACAAGTTTTTGAACAATGGGATTTCTTCTGAGAGACTCTCAAATGAGTCCTAAGAGAAATAAAAAAACTTTATGGCTTACCTGAGATCCAGCTCCTTAGTGTGCCATTTGGTACATATTCAAAGACAAGAAATATTCTGCTTACACTTGAATCATCCAAGTAGCATTCAAAGCAGTGTCCAAGAGCACTGACTAGATGTCTATGTCTGAGTTTTGAAATCAGCTCTATATGGCGCATAAAGTTTTGGGTGCTGTAGCTTTTTTTCATTTTTAGGCATCTAATGGCAACATAGGAACCAGTCTTAAGCCGACCCCGGTACATCTGAATGCATGAAGCAAATGTCAAGTAATACTTTGATCATGAAACCTTAAGGAGGGGTATTCTAAAAATCAGTTTACCTAAACTATATGAAACAGATGTCAAGAACAAATTATACAAGGTTGGCATACCTGCCCTTGAGAACCTTCACCCATGAAAGCAGATGTGTCAAAGTTGTTCGTAGCCTCTTCGAGCTCCTCCAGTGAAAAGGTTCGGTAAGCTGGAATACCAAGAGCTCCAAGCTTCATTGTTTGAGATATGTACCCTTCAGGTTAGCCAAAATGTAAGTTGTTAGATCTGATGTTTTGTTCCTTTAAATACTTGGCAATTTAATTTTAGTATCACTTGCCGCATGCGTACACTTTTACACATGCACATAATGCAAAGAGAACTTACTTGCATCTGAAAGCATCTTTGAAGGGTACCCAGTTGATGCATTCTCTGCAATCAGCGTTGTGGTAGATCTCTTAATTGTCTTCCTTGTATTAACCTTTCTAACAATCAAGAAAATTAAACCAACAAGTGCAATTCCTCCAGCAATCCCTCCAATTACACCTGAAGCTATAACCTTTGAAGCTTGTCTCTTTTTCTTATGCTGAGGCAAAATTCCTACAGCTAATGCTTCATTATGACAGAAGGATACCGGATTTTGATTTTGATCCCTCATTGCTAGACAGTTACCAGCATACAAGACCTTTTCCTTGGAACCTGACTGAAGGCACTTGGGCAAGTGTCCAGATATAAGATTTGAGGATAAATCAACAAATTCAAGGTCAGCACTGCAAGATTGATTTTCAAATAGCATTCCTGTGAACTTGTTGTCTGCAATATTCAAGTAAGTAATGGAAGGCAGTGACAATAATGATGGAGGTAATGGTCCCACAAATTTATTCTTCGAGAGATCTAGCTCTCGAAGCTGATAATAGGAGCCCACCTCAGCAGGAATGCCATCCCTGAACTTGTTCTTGCTCAGTACAAGGGTAACCAACTTCTTTCCAAGCTGAGGAAACTGGGGTCCAAAAGCATTATCTTCCAAGTCCAGAACTTGAAGGTTTGTTAAACTACTTAAATCCGGCACTTCTCCGTAGAAGTAATTATGTGAAAGTTCAAGAATTCTAAGATTCTCCAAATTACTTAATGAATTTGGCAATGACTCATTGAACATATTTTTCCTCAAACTTAGAACAGCCAAAAGGGGAAATGAATCCAGCCAACGTGGCAACTCACCAGAAAACATGTTATCCTCGAGTGCGAGTGTCTGAAGGGTAGCCAGTGATGAAAGATCTTCAGGGATGGCATCATATAGAAAATTTGAACTCATGTTGAGTATCTCTAATGATTGCAAACGAGCAATTTTACCAGGCAATGGACCCCATAAACCAAGAGAAACCAATGTCAGGACTTTCAAATTTTGAAGACCAACTAATGTGGTCACAAATGACTCGATTGAGAAGTTCCTAGGCAAAAGAGGTGCTCCCTTGTTGCCGATAATGTGCAGCTGTGTAATGCTCCCCTCATAGCAAACCACAGTTAAAGATGGATTTGGGTCTGTATTGCAGAAATCAGTGGTGCTATTCCAACTATTCAGAATATATGGATAGTTCAAAAGCTGCTGAATTCTTAGAAGGGTCTCACCCTGGGAGGAGGACTGCACTTGCTCTGAATGATGGATTGAAACCAAAACAATGACAATCACCACAATTGCAGAATACTGAAATGACTTTGCCATTAATTGTATAACAGAACCAGCAGTCCTGTGGCAAAATATAGAAGATATGCCAAGTGCTAAAAATGCATAAAAGCTCAGAGATTCAACTACTGAAGCAATTCCACAGAGTCAAAGAAAGCACTGCAACCTAACATAAATTCAAAAGATGCACAGAATTAGGAAAAATCAGCTTATCAAAATGAAAAAATCAGAGAGCAAATTAACCTCAAAGCCATGAACACTTTCTATGGAATCTTACTGTTTTGCAGAAAACTAAAATTTTTAAGCAGAATTGCTTGTAATTCAACTGAGGAGAGAAAATTCAAGTTGCACACTTCAAACACATTTTGTTAGAAAACTTTACATCGAAAGAGAGGATAATGAAATCAGCTTCACTTTTTAAGTAAGTGGTCTTGGAAAAAAAATGCTTATTCTTTTCCTCTAAAATCAACAAGAATATAAGATAGAAAATCCAAGGCCACATGTGTTAGCTCAAGTACTGTATCAAGAGAAAAAAAATCAATTAGTACTTACTAATAGATGATTATGACTTAGTAATGAAGATAATACCCACCTGTGCTTCTTCTCCAACTCCAAAAGAACCCTACACAAGGAGGACAAAATCTTCAAGAATGCATCAACACCCACTTCAGATTATGGATATTTACTTGCATTTTACACTTTCACCACGGTCAAAAACCCAATCAAGAGCCAACTTCAAATCCTCAAACAAAAGCAAGAAAAGTTACAAGCATTTAAGACCATCACCTACTTGAGGAAAATCCAAGAAACCTCAATAGCCATACATTAACAAACATGTCAACAAGGAAATTCCAAATCCTACTGACACATTAACAGTTCCTACGTACAAGCAAAGACAACTTAGTGGCACGGGTACTACAAAAGGAAACTTGTAGCAGGAGCAGCAGCAGGAGCAGTCAATGAATCAAACACATAAATGACCTGGAAATACAAGAAAAGAGGACCAGAAGCAACTTTTTTTTTTCTCTTTTACCCTCTTTTTCTTTCAAGAAAATAAAAGAAATTCATAACAAAATAATTAACAACTTAATAGTTTTCTTCCAGTTAATTTCTGTTATTCTTTCTTTTTGAGGTCTAAAGATCCAAGAAGACCATAAAGAAAAAGAAACAAAATTATTAAAAATAAAAAAGAAAGATTCTTGTTGCAGAAGAGAAGCCTTTATTCCATTTAAGACTTCAATTCCATTTCATGTCTGCAACTTGATGAGATAGTGGTCATTTATTAACACATACAGTATCTTCTGTTGATATTAAAACACCAAATGTGGGTGTCAATGCATAAGCAAAAAAATGAAGGTACATATAGGCTAAGTGCCACCAACATTACAGACCGTATTGAAGTAAGCTTTCACCATCCGGGTCTGTTGAGCTTTGGCTTTCTGTGGTCCTTTCACTTAGAATCTTGGACCCCACTTCTTACAATAATACATGCATTTATATATTAATGTGTGTTATTTTCTGTTACTTTTGGCGCCATTCTTTTTCTTCTCCTCCAACTAACAGTTATTGCCCTTTCATTTTTAGATTTGAAACTTCATTTATTTTTCTAGAACAATTCTTCATATATATATATATATATATATTATTGCCGCGGATTAAATATGAAATTTTGAATTTTGAAAGTATATGTCTAAATTATTCGATTTAAACATCAATGATACTTATAATGTATTTGTTGAACATATTTAATTTAATAATTTGTTGGTATTTATATTTTATGAACAATTAAGAAAGCAAATACATAGCAATAGCATAGGATACTTTTTATAAGAATTTCTAAATAAATGTTCTCCATCTTGTGTAAGTACTTTTTTTAACTCTTATGAACAAGAAGCCTAGACTTTGATTATAGTTGGACAGCATATAACATGTAACAGCAATAAAATAAAATTTTTATATTTGTACTAGTTCACAATCAAACAATATAAATTATAATGCATGGTTGGCTATTTTTTGAGAAGGTTATTTATTTTTAATCAATGTTTACTTGATCATTATCTTTGCTATTTTGTTTTCATTCATTCAAAAGTTATTTGCTTACCTTTTATCTGTAATTGAAATCAAAAATAAATAAATATTCTTCAAATTGCGTTACAATAATTGCATTCTTTCAATTATTGAAAAAACTATTAATTGTTTTTTACCTTAAAAGTTTTTTTTTTTTTTTTTTTCATACTCTCCATTGTGGCAATGAGATATTTATCACATTAGGCTGTAAACAAATTTTGATAAGACACTTCAGCTACGTAGTAGATTTGAGATTATCTTTAGACTAAAGATCAAGCTTTGCTGGTATCACATTAAATTTCATTGATGTATAGATCATACTTAACAACATTAATACTATTCTTATATTCATATTTAAAAATTTCTCATTCTTATATTTTGTATAAAATGAAAATAATAACCAACCACCATGCTAATCAACTGGTAGGATAGATCTTGCTTAAATGTCTCTCGAATTTGAATCGTAATACGTACAGAATCATTAAATTAATTATTTGAAAATTTTTACCACCGTTATACTTTTACCCGGTAAACTAAATTATTTAAAATTTGAAGTACTCTAGTAGTTTAGATCCTAAAAAATTAAAAAATAAATATAATCGTCATGCATTTCGGCACATTAAAACTTTAATAACTCAAAACAATTACTACAATAATAATAATTTCTGAGGTATGTCGGTGAAAAAAGAGGAAGGAGAGCGACAAGAGAAAGAGAAGAAAAAATAGAAAATGCCAAATCCATATATAGTGATGGGTGGGAAATGGGAAATTTATAGAAAATGAAGGCCCACTTTTTTAAAAGTTGAAAGTTGAAAAGAATCAAATAAAAAATCAATGAAGTAGTGAATGATACTAATGTACAAATCCACCCCTCTTACTCTTAGCATGAATTTTACAACTTTTAATAATGGCAATTGGCAACATCTAAAAGCTACTTAGCCCACAAACTATGTCCTTTCCCCTTTCCTTTTCATAGTTTGAATTATTTATTTTTCCCCTTCAAATCCAAATATGCAAATGCAATGCCCCATCATTTTATTTGTTTCTTTATTTATTGCTTTTCTTTTAACAAACTCATCACTTTGAGTTAAATTAATGTTTTAAATTACTTGTTTTAACATTTTCATTTTGAAAAAGCGATAAATTAATCACTTATTTCATCAAAATTTATAAATTTAATTTGATTTTACTAAAAATATCCTTGATATATTCTTTAAGTAATAGTATTAGAAAACTCCTATTTTTTGTTAAATTAATAATATAAACAAAAAAATATTAGTAAATTAACAAATTAATTATTATTTTAAAATGACACATAGCCTAGAACATGTGAAAAAAAATGAACGTACAGCTTTAAGATGGATAGAGTTCAATATAAGTAATTATTAAATTTTGAATACTTTTTTTTTTTTTTTTTGTCAGTTACAGTACATTTTGAAATAAACTCACAACATTATAGGAGTAATCTTGAGCGATTACTACAATTGTTACTAGTTATAACAACAATAACTATCTAATACAACTATTATAATATATATATATATACACACACGGAAGTGAAGCTACTAGAATTTGAACCTAGGACCTCAAGGTCCCAGGACCTCAAGGTCCCAGGACCTTCACCTAGAGCAATTGATCTAGACAGACTAAATTTTGAGTACCTCATTCCTTTAAAATAATGAACATTAAATATTAGCTAGCCTTGGTGTTTGAAACCAGCCAATGTTATGCCTAGGGCATATTTGACTTTTGAAATTTAAATGTGTAAAATGCCATAATTTTGTGAGAAATATAGGCCATCGTTTTAAATAAAATGGTCCCTGTTATCAATCTTTTTATTTGGAACTCTTCAATGTGTATTTCCAAGTCAGATTTTAAAAAAATAGGGTTATTTGTAAAAAAAAAAAAAAAATTACAGCCTTGACAAATTAAACTAGAAATTTTTAAAATTTGACAACTCGAATCACTGACCAAATATTCGGTGATGTTTTGATGACGTGTCAGATAGATTAAAACATGAATTTTCAAAAACTCGTCTGACACATCAGCAAAAGATCACCAAATATTTAGTCGGTGATTTAAGTTGCCAAAATTTTAAAAGTTAATGTTTTAATTTTTTAAAATTAAAATATTATGATTAAATTGTAAAAAGCGCTAAATGTCATAGTTGTTTTGTAAATAACCCTTAAAAATATAACTATAAAGATATTGGTAATTGAATTTTTAACAAATTAAGAAAAAAATTATTAGTTAAAAATGATTTATTTTTTCTACTAAAGTTTTTAACAAAATGAATAATTATTTGAATATGAATTAAAATATAAATTCTTATAGAAAGTAATTTTATTTATTTATTTATTTATTTTGGTAAGAACAAAGTAAGGAGCAAATTTGTAACTTACAAGTAAAGTAGCGTTTTGAGTACCAAACATTTAAATTCATATTCTTAATGGACTTGGGAAGGCCACAAGTATAATAATTATTTTAGTGTGAGTACAAATCTTTAAAAGGTAGTAATTAAGTAGCAAAAAAGATTTGATGTAGCTCTATACTAACTTGAATGGTATTTAAAATTAATTAAGGGTCATGACTCATGCATCAACAACCATACCATCAAAATCCAAAGTTCTAACCAAAGCAAAACATCAAAAATGGCAAAACAGTTGAGCTTTCATTAATGTTGTTAGGATTGGTAGAAGTCCTTCACCTACACATCCTTTCATACAGTTACGTAAAATCCCAATAGCATTAATTGGCTACCTTTCATCAAATGTGGTAGGAATCAGTATAGTTCAATGTAGAACGATGAATTTGAACTTGTCTTGTTTTTATAGTACTAAATTGAAGGGCTTGGCATTTTATAATAGTTGAACAAGTACACTCACAATATCACGATATCCGACTCCACACAAAAAAGGAAAAAATGATGTTATTCGGTGTTAACCCTACTCGGAATGGATACCAAAGCATGAAAGTCTTAAAATTGTTTGGTAGAGGCTACATTTCCGGTGGTTGCATTTAAATGTTAGAAATTTTATAATTTGATTCCCATTAATTTGTGATATATTTTATCTTAAAAAAACAGAATAAATAAAATATAGTTGTAAAGTACAGTACGGCTATAGGTGAAGATATAATTCTACTAGAATTAGTAATGAGTAAACTTAGTGAATTGTCGATATAAATAGCTTAAAGTTTCCTCTCCATTCTAAAAATTAATTTATGACTTATTCTATTGGTAGCCGCCTATTTGAGAACTATAGAAGAATAAAATCTAGTTTTCTATTTTTTTAATACTAATTATTTTACTATTTTAAATTGAAGTTATGAGTTAAGGATGATATTTTTGTATTAAATTTTAAACAGATACGTGATTGTTTCCACCAAATTGAATATTGTATTATTAAGTAAGGGTATGCAAGTCTTCCGAGTTGACCAAACTAAAAATTGAACTGACCCAGTTTGGTTCAGTTCATTTTGCTCATTTGAGATTTTCGAATTTTGATGTATCGAACCAAAATTTAGTTTAATTTGGTTTTATATCTTAAATTTTCAATTAATCGAATAAACTAAAATTTTATTTTTTATTTTTTAAATGTTTAAAAATAGTATAATAATTTAATACAAAAATATTAAAAAAAATTAATATTTTAAAAAATTCAGTTTGATTCAGTTGGTTTAGCTTTTATTATAAAAACTTTGATTTTTCAATTCGGTTCGGTTTTTTGAATTTGTTCAATTTTTACATAATTCAGTTCGGCAAAAAAAATCCCAAAATTGACCGAATGCACACTCCTATTATCGAGTGTTTTAAATTTATGTATTACATCTTATTCTCAAAAAAAAATGTATTGCATCCTATAATATGCTTACGATAAATTGATAAGCATAATATAAGATGTCAATTTGTAGGCAAATGAAAAAAATAAAAAGGTAATGAAAGAGACTAAATTATTTATTTGCAAGTTCATTAAGAAATGTAAAATTAAATTTTACTATTTTTTTATTTGTAAAATTAATTCTCACCCGATTTAAATTATATAATCCACCATTATGAATTTGATTTTTCTATTAATTTAAAGAAGTGACGACTATCATAATATAAACTATATTGGTATAGTTATCATCTCATATGAGTTCTCTTTAGATAATTTTATCATTTAAGCGATACTTTAAGGCCATTGGTGTTATTGTGTTAGAATGGTCTACAATATTATAAGGTTAGAGGTCCTTAAATTCCAACACTTCACTAAGATCAGGGTAATGTAGGTGATTGTTGGACCATTAAAGTAGGCCTTGGAGAGTTATTTGTGGGGATTGCTAGGCAAAGCCGAGGAGTTGATACACTCAAAGTTGTTTTCATAAGGGCCAAGGGGTCCAGTCCAATGCCACTATCATTTTGTGAGAGGTTCAGCACTTCTTTCTGGTGGACCAACCAGGCCATGATTTTTCCCTAAAAATCATTTTTTATAAGTCTTATTTTGATTATGACCATACATTAAAACATATAGATATTTGTTAACTGGAATTGTAAAAATATCTAAAATAACTTCTAATTTAAATTTCCTCACTCATTCTAGTTTTTCAAAAAATTTGACTTTAGATTTTTTTTTTCCTACAATGTTTTCTTGAATCAATTTGTAGAATGCACTTGCAATCATCACTGATATATCCATTTTCCTTGGGGAAATATATTACAATTGGATAGCTAATTGCAGTTGATTGAACATCTAGATACCTAGTACAAGGGATGAGGCAGAAGAAATAATTGGATTTTTTTCTTTTTGGGTTCAACTGGACTTGGCTTTCTAATTTTGAACCCTCAGTCAAGTTTTGACACAAGAAAAATCATAAACCATGTGCAGAATAAGCAAATTGCATCAGCAATCAATTTGCAAGCCACTTGATTATAATATGAACACATGTTTATAACTTTTGAAAAAAGAAAAATATCTATGGGACAAAAAAAAAAAGAGGACATTTCTTCAAAAGTTACCATCAAACTGTTAAAGCTAGCAACTAGTCTCTATTTTCTATAATTGGTGGACCTAGATACATAATGCCATCCATCTTTGAATTCTCTGGGATCCCAATATCTTCCAACCATCCATAACAGTTATCATCCTCATTTGTCAACTCCATTTCTCCATCTGCATTGTAATAAAAATTTGCAGGTGTTAAAAATAGATGAATGTTCTATTCTCTTTCAGCTTAAAAACAGTTTCAGTTATGCTACTCTGTTAAAAGTTGAAGTTTTCACTTAAATCTGTGCACAGAAGTACAAATCTTTTGCAAAAAAGAGTAAGCAAGATAAGGCGTTTAAGGTGCAAGTTTCCTTACTTGAGAAGGCACTGTATGGATGATCTTTGTAGTATGAGCAGTCCCGTCCGTCTTCTTTAGAGTAGGGTGGTCCAAGAACATCAAGAACTGCACAAGGTGTGATAGCTGTGAATTGATGGATATTGCCTCCTGTTGTTGGATATAATACAGAGGTGTCGCAAGGAGCTTCAAAGACGCTGTCGGTTACCAATTTTGCCAATCTCACTGAAGCAAAACAATCAAATTCAGATCAGAAACAAATTCAACTGCTGCATCAAATTGTAGTAAGAAAGAAAGCAAGATGCACTCACTATTAGATGGCTGCACAGGCTTGTCAGCACTTGGAGGAGTAACCATATCATATGATTTAATGTGCATTGTTCCTAATAAAAGCTTGCTAAAGACTGTCATCTCTGGATGGTTATGGAGAGGGATGACACCAGTTGCAGGAAGAAAGAAAAGGCACAGCTGCACAATGACAGATTGAGAAACAAATCACCAATTGGAAGCACTTTATAAATGTGCGCATTTCAACCTTAAGTGCAATTAAAATGGTTAAGTGTATACATTTCAACATGAGCAACAGAACACATCCCAAAAAAACCTATAAATAAACAAACGCTATCTACTTATATAATCTTACCGAAAACTTATCACACTTGTAAATAGTTGTGGTAGTAACCCTTGGAGTTGTTTTGACTGCAGCATTAGGCTTAAAGAATCCCAGCTCACTACTTAGCCCAACATCTTCTGGCTTCATCTTATCTGCAGCACAAAACACAGGCCTCTTAGGTCCAATACAGATTTGTTAATTCAGTTATGTCCTTAATTTAAAAATTTAAGGAAGCTCCGATATGCACAAGTACTTAATGCAATCAAAAGTAAATATTATATTCGCTTAGAAAAATGCATAGTATGAATTGCATTATTTTATTGCTTTAGGAAAATGCTTCAGATTGCCTAATATAGTAAGCACAGTGTTTTAAGATCTTGTAAAAAAGCTAAAACAGAAAAAGACACCCTTCCCTTTCTAGACATGTATATATATATATGGTGGCAACAAAATTCAACTATACATATGCATAAATCATATTAATATAAATATGCTAAAGTTCATAGTAATCTGTTGAACCTGGCATGAAGAGCCAGCATCAGCTGAGGATATTCTTCTTTTTTCTTCTTTTTTTTTTTTTTTTTTTGGTTGTAATACTTGGAAAAAAGAGTTTGTACATGGACATAAAACACATACATACAGTAAACATGTAACACAGAACCTAGCTAGATCTTAATATAAACCGTTTGCATGCAAGAGCTGAAATTTACATTCTCCATTTTAGAGTTTAAGTTCTTAGTATTTTAGAATATTTTTAACAAACAATACCTGGGGGCTAGGGCCTAGGAGTTTATGAGCATCACCATTCACTGGAATATTGAACATAAATAACAGCAAGTGTAATCCTATTCCTTTATTTAAACCCGAAAATATGAGGAGAAACTTTATAAGCATTTTAAACAGGATAATGAATGAAATACCAAGTTCCACAAAATCAAAAACTCAACCCTTTGTTCATTACCTTGTAAAAAACCTTTACACTTCAAATCATACATTTAGGAAGACCATCTTATAGAAAACAGCCAGTTCAGTTAGGAAAGTTCTTATATGATGGGAAAAGGCTACTCCAAGGCCTGATGAACAGTTGATCAACCAAACGGGATCAGGGATCAACCAAGACCATTATTTTTTTACAAGATCATTCTTAAAGCAGTCGCATTCTTTTAGTAAAGGGAGGAATTATAAATTCCTCAAATCCGTCTCACAATCATTAAATATATATATGTGAGATAACAATCAAAACCAGAAAATATATTGCCTAATGCACATCAACTAACAAAATCAGGATTAAGGAACAGGAAAGAGTATCTGCACCTATATGCTCTAATGATTCCAGAATTTACACTGTTAGATTATTTCTCTCAATCCTTCAATCACAAGCCCAGAAGACACAAAATACTTAATAAAAATTATGAAGTTAAAAAGTTCTCTCACTAACTGCACTGAGGCATCATCAGTTATATATTAACTGTACACACAATTAACTGTACACACACACACATATATATATATAAAGGTTAACATGAAGATCATTTTAATTACTACTGTCAGAAAAGAAAGATCATGTATTAATTATTAAAACTAACCTATAATTGGCAAAAAATAAAATCATTAACTTCAACCTATCTAAGAACATCCAAATTGTGAATCTAATCTAAACTAATCATAGCAAATAATAATCAATTATAAGAAGTCAAATCTTAACAGAATTCATGATTATAAAATGTAAGCCTACCAAGCAAATGGCATAATCTCTCCACATCATGAGGCAAAGGAACAGTGTCAGGGCCTTTAAAAACTTCTTTGCATGACAAATAGAGGTTTTGCAATGCCATGGGAACTTCAGGTTCAAAACGCTTAGAAACTTTTCTTTTGCATCTTCTCTTCTTGACAACCCTGTTAGCATATCCAACCTTGTGTACATGAACAGGGTCTGTTCTTGACTCAACCACCATTTCAACTGGCATTGATTATTGACACAACACCAACAACACTCCTATTTTTTTTCCAATCTCACTCCAAACCACAAGAAAAAAGTATCAAAATCTATACCCAAAAATCAACAAGATTGAAACTTTGTAAAGTGGGTAAGTTTCAAATTTTTACTTACTCCAAAAATGGTCAAGATCTTTACACCAAACAAGTAAACCACACAAAATTCAATAAAAAGAAAGAAAACCCAAAAAGAAAAATTGTATCTTTTGTTAGAAAATAGCAAAAACGGAATCAGATATTTTTTTTAGGTGGATGACCTTAAAATATACACAATGAACCCAAACCCAATATAAACAAAAAACAAGAACCTTGAGATATACAGCAGTTGCTGTAAAAGATTGAAACTTGATGATGATGGGTACACTATTGTGTACTTTGTAATCAAAATCTAAGAAAAAGAAGAAATGGGCAGTGATATTATATATGTGGGTGCAAAGCTGAAGAAGAAGAAGAAGAAGAGGTGTTGGTGTTTTTATGGAAACAGTAGGACAATGGAA
The DNA here is from genome assembly GCA_949673435.1 of Macaranga tanarius. NCBI lineage: Eukaryota > Viridiplantae > Streptophyta > Magnoliopsida > Malpighiales > Euphorbiaceae > Macaranga > Macaranga tanarius. The sequence continues at coordinate 15,612 of CATIWO010287335.1, read as the reverse complement.
CATAGAATAGATATAGATATAGTGATATAGATGTAGTATTGTTGTCCATTTTTGATGTATTAAAAAGAAAAGAAAAGAAAAGGAAAATGGGGGTAAAAACCAAAACCAGGGGCTATCTTAGCTTTGGCTTTGAAACCATTGCTTTTTCTAATGATTTGGTACCCAATTCGCGCCCCAAGTTTGAGTCTTGAAACTGCCGGTTTATTTTATAGTCACCCCTGGTTTTCCTCTTTTTGTTTTGCCATACGACAACATCAATTTGACCATACTACATGTTTTTTTATTTGTTAAAATATATATATATATATATATTTTTTATGATGGGCTCTTTCCATTAGATGAGATCTATGGTCCATGCTCTTTCTTGATGATGTTTTTTTTCCTTTTTTTTATTATTATAAAACTATTATTTTAATATATGTTAACTATTATTATTATATTCTAAAATTCCTTTTGGCCTTTTACAAATGAGAATGGAAAAATTCAATCAAAACTTTTTAAGTAATGATGCCAACCAAATATCATTATCTATTTTCTAAAACTAGATGATTTTATAATACATGCGTTAAACATGGTTTGGTTGTTATTTTGAATTTTTTTAATATTTAAAAGTACAATAATTATTGGTATAAAAAAGGGTAAAACTATTTGTTGAATTGTTTATTTAAAATGTGCTAAGAACTGAAGTACTCAATTTCTTACATTTTGTTTGTTTGTTGGGTAGTTGATGATGGATTGAAGCAGAAGCCTTAACTTGGCTTGAAACTGTCACTTCCCAACCTGTCTCAGAATGGCAAACACCTCACAATGTCCCACAAAAAGGTTCTCAGGCTCAAAAGTACATTGGATTCTTATTTGTAATTTTTTTTTTGGAGAAGTAAATCAATGTTTTTTTTTTTATTTGAAAAGATTTGATACGAATAGAATCATAAATTATAAGAAGCTAAAAAAATTCTTATTTTTGAAAATATATATTCGCCATGCTTGTTTTTTTTTAAAAAAAATAAAAATATATTGAATTATATTTTCTTAATAAAAATGTCAAATGATTTAAACGATAGAGTTAGAGGATGGGATTTGAATGAAACCAATTTTGGTTTGTTTTGAACAGCAGCATTAAAGAGACGCATTGTATCTTCGTGGCACCCACATGGCAAGCTTGTGTTGTGCGTGCCCAAGAACCGCAGTATTAAAAGTTTTCACGTCACGTGTCCGCTTGTTGCCTTCCTCCAGCTTTCAACCATCTCAATCTCCTCTCTCTTTCCTTCTTTCTTCCCATCCTCGTCATTTCTTTTTCCCTATTTCTCTCTATATTGCATTTGGATTTTTTTGATTTAAAAATAAAAATCCGTCATTTTTGGATGTGATTACAGCTTAATCCAAAAGCCCTAAACTGTGAAATTAATTATATAATATGCCTAAAAGAAAGCTTACCCCAATTTTTTTTTATTTGTTTGGTTCAATTCTATTAAAAAATTCATTTTATTTCTAAATAAATTGTAAATTTATATAGACCAAACACAATTTATCAATAAAATTATTTTAGAGTTAAATAATTTCACAAAATAACAAAGTTAAAATTAAAAAAAAAATTTTGCAAACTTTTCATTTTAACCAAATACAATCACTTGAATTTATACAAATTCCATAAAAATATAAATTTTTAATTTTTTTTTACAATTTATTTAAAATTGACATTAAAACAACCCCAACGCCAATTTATTTTAGACAGACCAAGGCAGCTGAAAAAATCGAAATTAAGAAAAACAGATGTAATTGCCACAAACATGAAACATGTGCTGTGTAAACAGAGTCTTTCAAATAGTCGAAACGTGCCGTGCATTTGTACTCGCAAAGAAAAGAAGAGCAAAAAGTTGTCAGAATTTCAAGAGGGGGTGGGGGTGGTAAACCGCTTAATGGGCTATTGTTGATAGCCTTATAACAGTGGACGCATCAAAACTGATGGATTTTTTACCCCCGATTGTTTAAAATTAAATGCAAAAATTACAAGCAAACGAGTTGTATTTTCAACATGGATTGGACATTTTAACATGAAAACCTGACAACAATTAAACAGCGACAACTTGGTATTCCTCTTTTTCAAGTTGAATCGTGGACAGACCGGTATCGACAACTTGACAACTTGGTATTCCTTTTTTTCAAGTTGAATCATGGACAGACCAGGATTCTCAACTCAACAAAATAGCAGGCCATAAAAGTACATTAACAAGTTGAATTGTTAAAGTAAGAATTTTGAAGCCAAAATAGCAGGCCATAAAAGTACATTAACAAGTTGAATTGTTAAACTAAGAATTTCGTCTGCCAAAATATCAGAATAGTGAAATACTACCCTACAATCTGCCACTCCAATCCGTATCATGCAACCTCATTTAAAAAAAGTACTATCTCCGTGCCTCGTTCTATATTTCCTTTACTGATTACACTGACAACTTAAGTCATGATGGAACCTTTTAACTGGACTATGAAAAACTCTTGTATATCCATTCATATCCTCTTTAAGCCCTCGTACAAAATCATTTGTTTTGAAGTAAGAAAGTTGTATGTGCATGGAATTGAAAGCACGAAGAGCACTTCAGCGACTCCAACTCACCAAAAAATACATTATGACAAGTGTTATGAGCATTCCTATATATTTGATTGATCTGTCAACACGGTTACGCCTCTCAATAAGCCTCAATACAGAGTTGGAGAGCCCCACTGTGTTAAGAACATCCAAAGCTTTGCGTTGTGCATTCTGTACCAGGATACAAATTAGTCAGAACTCTGCATCAGAATAAATGAAGTGAATGCATCACTAACCATCATGTTTTCCCCTCCAAAGGTAAAGGTTGAAATGTCTCTAGTTATTTACACTAAACCTAGGGAATAGACCTCACCATATCAATCTTCTCATAAGCCAACTGCACCAACCCCACAAACATCCAAATCTGAAACGGCAGCAACTCCTTATGAAAATCAAAAGTCATATACACTAGGATGTTGCTCAATTCATACTAAGATTGCTCAATTCATACTAAGATTTCCATGCTATGCTTAACGGACAAACTTAACCACACATTATCTAGCCTACAAGCATCTATTGATTCAACTCACTCAACCCAACTGAGTCCTATATGCAAAATTAGTTGGTATCAATACATCTTCTGACCACTGATTCAAACTCCAGGCTAGCACATTGGTAATTCCCATAACTAAATCCAATTTCCACAAGTATCCCATTTTCTCTTCAAATATAAAGCATATTAATTCAGTGGGGATGCTACTACGAAATAAGAGTTAATGCTTAAATTCCATGGAAATAGAGAGGAGAAGAAAGACCTTCAAGCGTTCCCTCTGCTCGGAATATTTTAAAAGAATGGCTGATCCAGTTGATAAGGATTCTTCCAGCATCCTTTTAGAGTTATGAACAGACTGCATTGCTTGTGCTTCCTCATCAAATATTCTCAAAACATGAGCCGATTCCCCATTCTGCAACCAAAAAATAACACCATCATCATCATCATCATCATAAACAGCAATAAAATGTTTAATTTAAATTAAAAATTTGACATAGATTAATTAGATTAAACACATTTAGAACTTACAGCTCTACCAAGCAATTCAGCTCTCTCCTGCGCCTCCCTCATCCGCCTTTGATTCCTGGAAACATACCTATCCAAGCTCTGCTTCAAGGATTCAGCCTCCTCTGCTACTTGTTCTACTTTTCTATTATAAGAAGGAGAAAACAAATTAAAATTAAAAAATTAGGGTTCAATGAAGAGAGAATAAAGGTAGCGTGCCTTTTCCAGAGATCGCGTTGTGGTTTAGAGGCAATAGAGCGCCAGAGACGATCCATCTCAGCGCAAAGAGATTGGATCTGAGAGATATCTTTTTTAAGAGTAAAAGAAAGCTCAGGCGAGTCCAGACCACCGCTTGACGTTGAACTCTCCAGACGCTCCAACCTCTCGATCCCATCTCTAGCTCTCAGTAATCCCTTCTTCGAGTTTTGATAAATTTCCGATAATGTCCCTCCGCCTCCGCCTCCGCCTCCGCCTCCTCCTCCTCCTCCTTCCATTGCCACAGGCATAGCCATTCTTCGATTTGTCTCTGCGTGTCAATAAAATTAAAATGATCTAAGCTGCAGCGTGAAGAGAACACAGGAAATGAAATTATTTCGTTTTGTTTTGTTTTAATGCATCAGCTGTCCAATAAGCAGGCGCCACCTCACCAAACGGAGCAAAGGTTTTTGGTTCATTTTATTTTTTGAGTAATTACTAAATTTTTCCCATCTAATTCCAAAACTTCAATCTGTTTTGTTTCACTAAATATATCATCAATTTTGTTTTACCACATTTATCATCAGTTGTAATCATAATCCGTAAAATATAATGTAGTTTTTTTTATAGAAATGTAAATGGAAGTTATGTAATTCAAAAGAAATAAATTCAAAATCTAAAATTTACCAATTTATTATTATTTTATGAAAAAAAATTCTCTTGAAAGTTATGGGTTTAATTGCAAATCACCACAGTGAAAAATTCATAAAATTTTGCATTTCTTTCAAATATAAGTATGACACCATTATAAATTATTGAAAGTGTTCACTCCGACAGCATCTCTCTATTTTATTTTATTTTATTAAGGAGCATCTCTTTTATCTTGTGTCCAAAAAATGATTCTCTAATAATGTATAAATTTTTCTGAACAAGACCATCCCACAATCAACATTTTTTGTTAGTCACACATTTATTCCTTCCCACATTAGCATCATCATCATCATCCAAATGCTAAAATGGTAATCATGAGATTTTCTTTCTTCCTCCTCTCCTTTTAATTTATGCTCTTTATAGCTTTGAATTGTTAATGTTTTTTTTGACAACTAAGGTTCAAAAAATACAGCGTTTCTTTCCATTTCTGTTCATAAAGAGCACAATTATCCGAGGCTCATCGAAATGTTGCGCTCCGGTTTCCAGTGGCTGGAAATGCCTGACGTCTTCTACCTTGCGCAAATTCCCTCGTCCCATCATCCTTCTCAACTCCACTAATTACACAACTCTTTATCCTATCTACAGAATCCTGACCGCTCTGATTTTCGTCACCTCCTGCTTTTGATTCTTCCCCGAATATGACCTGTTTTCTTGCTGCACCATAATCAAATGGCTTCAGCTGCACAAGGCCGGTTGGATCTTGGATGTTTTCATTCATTCTACTCTGATTCTTTGACTGGAAGCACTTTTGGAAGCTTGTAGACAGATCGCAGAGGGATCGATGCTCTTCCTCCTCGTCTGTTTCGGACTCAGACCCTACTGATTTGCCATCTTTCGTTTCTGAATCAACATTATCTCGTATCTCTCCATCTGAATTGTTACCCAGCAGTATTATATCTTCTAAACTAGAACTGGTAGCTGCAACAGCAGAAGTTTCTACAGGCCGCGGAGCTTTTGCAACCGGAATGGGCCCTTCTGCAGCTAGTTTTGCCGGTTCAGTTCTGCCCAAAAATGAATGGAATGAAAGGTTTACGGATGATCTGATCTTATCCAACTTCATCTCTTCTTTGTCCTACGCATTGATGTTAAAAATAAACAAATTAATAAATTAACAAATAAATAACTCCAAGACTTAGCGATAAGCAACATCATAAAGTTTTTATCCAATGCAAATGGCAGTTCAGGTGAAAGATCAGAATCAACCAACTCACTTCTTGACATCAATTAACAGTTGTTATAACTTATGACCAAAATCACAATGCAGCAGAATCAATGACATGTATATGCAAAGACCAACAAGGAGATGCCCATGTCATAGAACTAGACTCAGAGATGAACAAGAAATCCAACAAAATAAATGTCAAACAACATCCTGAAACAATCTGTGGAAAGAAAGAGAGGAAGCAGAGGGAAAAACACTGGCCTCCACTGCTCTATTTCTTGTTTAGATTCTAGGAGTCATCTTGTTTACATTTCACATTAATACCCGTTAGCCACTAAGCAGACCACCCGAGTGAAGGATATGTGTTGCATAATCTTACATAGTTTCTACACAGTCGAGGAAAGTAAAAGTAGCGGCAAAAATTCCAGAAGTGGAGAATTCAGACCTTTTTGTCAGCATCAAACCTTCTCTTCGCCGCTGAATTTCCCAGCAGTGCTCCAAAAACACCAGTTGGCTTCTTTAAAACTTAAATGGTTGCTCCAGTAACCTATTCAATAACAATAAGCATTTCAGAACACATAACTCTCCAAGAATAATAAACGATATACAAAGGAGGAGCAATAACAACCTTGGCTGAGGGATGACTGCCCACAGACGTAGTTGTATAACTATTGGATCCAACACCATTCTGATCAGATTTTGAGGCATCTCCTTGACCATCTGCAGCAAGTGCTGCTTTCGGAGGCTCCTTTTTGAGCTGTGGAGAAGCTGATTGGAGGTCATCCTTGCTGCCATCCATTGTATTGCCATCATAAATGGGTTCAGTTCCAGTATCTGCAGCTTCCATATTAGCGTCCATGTCCATATCATCACTAATTTCTATATTTTCCTGTGGGGCCTTCATGATAAGGAGGAAAAAAAGAGAGATTATCTACAAACACGAGGCTCTGACCATATTCAGAAAAATCAACAATGTATGCAAGATGTCAAATTACTCGGCAGTTATTATTTAAAAGACTAGCCAAAACCAAATAGTTGAACATTTCAGACTAGCTTAATCCATTCTAAATCCCAGACAGCTCAAAATACGATTTCAGCCTGATTACTGCTAAGTATACCTGTAAACCTTAAGGTATGAGTGATCCCATTCCATCATAGGTGTAGACATAAATTTAGCCTAGAATACTAACATCAAAGTCTTAAGGTCAAACTAAAAAACAAACACCTGGTTTAATTTCAGGCGCCATGCACAACATGAAATAGTTGTGATATCTTATATAATGTAAGTTGGCAAACTAGCTGGATAAAAATCATCAAACTTGAGCAAGAAAATCTTACCGTCTCTATGCGTGCTTCCTTTAAAAGTTGAGCAGCAGCTTCAAACTCAGCAGCATTTTGCATAGCATGCCTAACAACGTTAACAACTGAACCAAGGTTTCGCTCAATGTATGGATGCTTTGACTTCAAGACCCGACGTAACTTCTGAGTTGTAACAGGCATCTGTTTTGCTTTAACCATGTTCAAACAAAAGAATTCTTAAAAAGCAATAAACCATAACCTAGTAGCAAAGACAGAATATAATGTTGTGCAGATTCCTACCAATTTCAAGAAGAGTTTTGTTGGGCAATATAAATCCTGTACTCTCATCTTCTGTGCGAGCAATTACATCTCTCCACTCAAAGAGTCCCTGCAACTCATTAGGTAGCTCCATAAGAAGATGGAAGCAGAAGAAGAAATGACTTCTTGACACAGTTTACTCATCAACAAAATATAATCAAGACTATTCATCAGTTAATGCAAATTTAACAAGTTAAAAGGAGCTCCATAACACTGGAAGACTGCCAGCCCGAAGCTTCAAAGACATCTATCTATGAAGCAGATTGAACATCTCCCACTGGTTTACCATCGTGATAATTATCTTAACAGTAAAAGAAAAGAAATGTGTGAAATGATTAAAGGAGGGTAAGAGAAAAATTACCGCAACAATGGCAAGCTGCTGAGCATTTAAACCAGCACTCTGCAACCTATATCAAGATAGCATGAATCATTAATTTCTGATAAACACATAAAAACAAAGTTAAATGTTAAAAAAAATTAATAACCTATCTGTCTATAATGCATATACAAGTGGGATAAAGCAAAGGGATAAAAACTAGTAAGAGGCATATTCATTGAACAAAATGCCAAATTGAACAAGGACACTCTTAAAGAATAATGCATGTGAACTGAATGTAGCGAATACAGAGGAAGAGATTGAAAATACATGACTACACAACATACATGTATATGAAAGGAAGTTCACTATCGAGCAAGAACAAGCAAAAGGGACAAAAATTTCAGCAATATACCCATATATGTGCATATATGAACTTTCTGTCAAAAGCTCCTTCTCATACAGTTGCATGCATATGTCAGAACTGCGCTTGTAGACCTGTCAAAAACAGTACGCTCATAACAATATAATACAGCTAAATAATAGAATATTATTTGTCTGCACTATGAAAAATTATAAAGTCCCTACTTTAGCTTCAAAAAAGAGCACAAAAGAAACGCCAACTACAAGTTTAAAATTCACAAGATATTTGAAAATGCATTTCTTGCAATTTCTCAACACAAACAATTATACGAAAACTAACTCCAAAGTAATCTTTTTGATCCAGATTAAACGTCCAATTTCATAACAAGTGAGCTGAAATAAGTTTATAAAGCCAACCAACCAAAATAATGCAAACCATTTTGAACTTGTCAATTTTAGTCAAACCTTCTAACTTTATCATTTAGTAACTCAACCTATCACATTGCTGACAATTTCAGCAACTAAATACCAAACGACAATGAATTAATTTTAGTAGGTCAATTGCACTTTCATAAACTGCAATCCAATATCTCAGCTGGCAATTGAAGAACCAACTTAAGAGCCTATCAAGTAGATGTAGGAATGTTGCAGAAAATGAAAAACGTTTATTTAAATCATACCTCCACTAGAGGACTATCAGAACTTTCAGTTTCATTAGGCAATGAGAGCAATCTGACTCTCATCAGGTCGTAGATATACAACAGATAGTGGGTATCTTCACGGGCATATCTGTGATCAGAAAGCAAGTAATTCATCATATGAAGTTAAAATAATAACCACTCCCGTTGATGTATAATTATGAAGAGCAAAGAAAAATTACAGCACAAGATAGATATGTTGACCAAACTAAGTCTCAGTTCATTTTGTGGAAAATATTTTCTGTTGACCACATGCTGCACTTTTCCACTGTTTGGTAAGTCTAGGAAAATTGTTCGATGCCAATGGGAAAACTAGGCCATTTCAAGTTTAAAATAACTTCATTCGTACAAACTTGTTAAAAGGAAAACAACTTTTAGGCTTATAAAACAAGAACTTAGATATAAGTCAATTACTATATCAACTCTGAACACCAGTGACAGTCAACATACATTATAAAAAAGAATCAGTTTTAACGATAAATTTTCTCAAAAAAATTTGATAAGTTTATATACCATAATGGTCTTTTTTATGGAAAGAAAAATGATGTTTTCCAAGTGATAAATGTCATTTCCCCGAAAAATTGTTTCCCTCAGAAATTGTTTACGACATACAACCCCAACAACAACCCTAGTCAATAAAATGTCAATAATGCCAGTCGTAACTTTGCCTTTATGAGTGAAAGCATATAGACATTGCATTTAAGAGCTTGAGATGTTGGAATATTATTCCACACTAAACATTTAAAACTATATTTATGAAACTCGTTTAGACTGGACTACTTAAAGAGACATATTGATTTTCTAAAACATAACAGGTCCATAAACAATGAAATTTCCTACAACATCCATAACAGATAGACCCAAAAGAAACTCTTTTGGGGTTCGCTTTTTCTATATAATAACAGATAAACCAACCAATCATATTTTTAAAAATGTTTAATTTATTGTTTGTTTATTAATATCTAGACTAGTTCAGATCCACCAACTTCTGGCCAACCAGAAGAAAGAATATGACGTTCTCCTTCCAAATTGGCCATCAAAATTCCTTCTTGTATCCAATAGCTTAATCATTTGTAAATACATTCAGGAACAAAGAGAGAAGTTAAGGAATTAAATATAAATATTTCTAAATAGAAATTTACCTAAGCATCTCAACAGTAAGAGGGCGTAATCTCCAATCTGCATTCTGGTATCTGCACGTAATGGACAGGTCAACTTTACAGGAAACAGGAATAAGAGTTTTGCACGCATATATAAAATATTGATATGCTCATGTCGACATATTTAAAAAAATATCAAAAGATTACATGAGGACCTACTCTTTGTTGGCAGTAACTCCACAGAAGTGGTGCAAAAGGTACTCCAAACTGTTCCTTTCCAACTTCAATACTCTTGAGGCCTGATAATATTATGGAAAAAACAAGAAAAGGTAAATACCACATAAAATTTTTTTTCATTTCAAAACTTATTTACTGATTTTAGTTATCCAAAATATTCAACATATTAAATTGAAATTTATGATCCAAAAGAATACAACATGCTCCCTGTAACTAAAAATAAAAAAGTTCTGGACTACTTATTCCTGTAGCTAATTGTAGAATGCCTAAGAAAATGAAAAATTACACTGCAAAGGAAAATTGCATTGTGAAATTCATGTCTTCAAGGAATCAAATAACCACAATATACTGAACCAAACATCATGCAGATACATACAACAGATTCTCTTACATACACTATGCCTAAATATACACAAAACTGATTAACTGAATAACAAAATTTAATAGAATCACACTATTAAAAGCAGCAATAGTGTCAAAGTATAGTACCTGTCCGGTGTCAAACATATTGCAGACATATATGCCAAAATCCCGTTCAAGCCATATAATATCTCTATCTGCTCCATGCATGACCTATTTAAATTAAATTCCATTACAAATAGGAAGAAAAGAAATCTGTCGTGAAATATTCAAAAAAGGAATGCAGATCCTTTGGAGACAAACCTTTCTCTTGGTGGGATCCTTGAAAACTTCCCTAAGGTATGGACCAACATGTATCCGAAGCTTTAAGGTGTCAACAATGTAATCCTCGGTTCTCGTAGAAATTTGCATCAAACATGTTAATCCTTGGAAAGAGCGATACTGATTATGTTCCAGATCAACCTAGACATCAAAACATGAGAAGTAATGTCAACAATCAAATGCAATCTACAGAGTGCCAAACAGAGGTAGAAGAGAGGTCATCACCCTAAATGAAATTAATCACAAGCAACCTGTAAAGCAATTTATTCATCCATTAATTCGGTCCAGCCTCCTAGAGATACAAGCTATTATTAAAAAAAAAAAAAAAAAAAAGAAACAACAACAACAACAATGATAATGATGATGGTGGCAACAACCAAAACAAATAAATAGAAACAGAAATTTTTATGAAAGAAAAAAATTGCACACTTTCCACTCATTAATTCAGCCAAAAATGATGGGTAAACATAAACATGAACATATATAGCTAATTCAGGAACACAATGCGGAGACTAAGTAACCAAGTGATTGCGCATAGATGCTGAAATGGCATTGATAAATCATAATGCACGTAGTTTGGCAGTTATTGGTCAAACTAACTAAGGCAATAATGTCATATTTACCGCAAATTCATTCACACTGCGCAATGCAGCCGCCAGCTCCTTCAAATCTTTGACTTCTTTCACATGCTTGAATGGGGTACTCTCCAACGGGGGTGGTGGTACAGGTTCAGCATTCCCAGTACTTGCATCCACAAAATCCAAAGTAGAAAGCTTTTCCTGAGCACATCAAAGAACAATGATCAGACAATATAAGCAACTTTTCCCCTCCTTAACGACCACAACCAATAGATACACAGAGTGAGATAAGCACAAAGTTGCTAAAATTGAACCAACAAATACAAAACATTAACAAAAAGCAAACCACTACACGCTATTATAGAAATTCCAATCAATATGTATATAAAACCAACAAGGAAATATACATCCTTGACATATAATAAAAATAATAATACAATACATAATAATAGATCAATAAGCAGCTTATGCGCTGAAGAATTCAAAGAATAAGTTTTAATTGCTAGTTGATGAATGGTCAGACTTAGGTGTAATCAATTTAGCTTTGAGAATTACATTCTTCCAATATACTTTAGGTAACTAAACTAAGACCGTTGGTAACTAAACTAAGCGCTCAGCAAACTACTGAATGGTACCAAGCTGGTGCTAATCTCTATAAAAGAACAAGCTCATATGGGTGAAAAGGGATCTAAACGAAACTGTCCAGAAGACATTTTTGCACCCGAAATTCTTAAGCAAGAAAGAAGACCCTTCCTCTCTTATAGATGCCCTGTTGATTCTTTCCTTCCATTAAAATCATGCTACTGTCATAGGAAAATGACAAATAATCATTCTCAAAATCTGACATTTGAGGTACCAATACTGCAGGAGGCAAAGAAGAGGCGGAATTGACACAACATGCTAGTAGCTGTAAAGATCACCCAAATACAAGTCCATGATAAAGTCTACTTCCTCTCTCTCTCTCTCTCTCTCTCTCTCTCTAGAGATTTTCCAAGGGCATAATGATTGAACTCTTAATCTCCGAGTTTCTACCATCAATCACATAGCATGACTATAAAGTTCAAAACAAACAGCTGATTTGACCTGAATACAATACAGTGCTAATGTTAAATCCTCAAGGTCCACTTTTGATAATTTCCTATATCTTTTACACCTTGATGATTACAGCACACCTCACCCGGAACTGCTAAATCATCATTCTGCTTCTTAAGTCATTCAACGAACCAATAATCCTGACTAGTCCAAAGAACACAATTTCACTCACAATCTCAATAAGAAACAATAATGTGAAAAATTAACAAAATGACCCACAGAAAAAGGAAAGGTGAATGAGCCAAAGGAGGACAAATGAACCCCATTGACTCTATTCAAGAAAATGGAAGAAAAGAGAAAAACAAGACCAAAAGCCACAAATAACTAACCAGTGGATGAATAAACCGCAACCCATCATCACTCCTCTGCAACCAAACATGCTCAAAAGGCTGGTTAGAATTATTAACCAATATATTATACTCCTCTTGAGGCTTCTTTATGGTAGGAATATGAAAAGGAACCTTCGCTTTAACTCCTTTAGCCTTCAGATCAGCTACCTTAACAGCTGACTCACTCACTGAGCCACCACTAAGAGACCAACTTCCTGAATTCACTAATCCTTTCTTTTTCTTCCCATAAACCACTTGATACCCATTCTCACAATTCTCATTCTCCGCTCCCAAGACTCCACCTTTCTCCTCTTCTTTCTTCCGAACACTCTTAAATTCATCAATAGACGCATCAAAACGTTCCAATACATCATCATTTACATTAACAAGCCAATCATAAGTATCATCAACATCAAAATCACCAGAAAAATTGAATCTTTTATTAGAGGAACCGATTGATTCAAGCAAAGATTGCGACTTTACTGCAATTTGTTGTATGGGGAGCTTGAATTCATCGAAATTGTAGTAAAAGTGAAAATCTTTGTTGGAAGGAATGGTGCGAGAGGAGCCTGAAAGATTTGACAGTGAAGATGATAAAGAAGCTGTTGCAGCGGTGGCTATGGATTTTGATTGGGTCTGTGTTGCTTGATTAATGTTCATGGCGTCCTTTTTCATGGTTTCGCTATGAAAGATTGAAGCTTTTTTAGGGTTTAAATGTTAGGGTTAGGGTTTTAGAAAGACGCCATTTTTTTTTTCTCTCTAACAGTAGTGGAGGTGTAGAAGCAGAGTTTGGGTTCTGTGAAAGGCCATAATCTTAAAAAGGAAGAAGAGAGTAATGAGTGGATATTTGTCACGTGGACATGTATGAGAAGCACGTGGCAAATATGAGGTTTTTTGTCATGAGATTAAAATGAGAATTTTGATGAATTATACATTTTTTTTGAACATTAATTATACATAATTTTATTTCCTCTAGATTATAATTATTTTTTCTTGTAAAATTAAAGCTCAAATTAATTCAAAAATACTACTTAAGACTAATATTTAGAGCTATAGCTGCCATAATTTATTAATATATAAGGTTTCAATGGTTGTAATTGATGTTTAGTGTCATAATTAGTTTTGGATTTTTTATTTATTTAAATAATATATTAATCATACTTAGAATAATTTATGCATTTTAAGTAAGTTTTTGATATATATGGAATTTTAAATTTAAAATTTCGTCCATTTTTACTAATTAATTAATATTTCAAGATTTTAAGATACAATCGCAATAAGATTTTAAAATATAAATAAATATACCGTTACATTTTAAAATATAATTTTAGCACCTATTGTTGTAGTTAAATTAATCGTCTATCCGTGCGTTGCGCGAACTACAAATAATTTATATTTTAGAATAATTAATTAAATATTTTTAATAAATTATAGATTGTAAAATAATTAAATAGTTTATAATAGTATTAACTCAAAACTTTATTACAATAATTTATTTGTTCTTTTTATTAATAGAAATAATAATTAAATAAACAATATAAAACAAAAATAATAATTAAATAATTGACCTAATAGTTTATTAATTTAACTAAGTTAAATTTTAAAAAATAAAATTAATTTATTATAGTAATTTTTATTTAAGTTTATTAATTTGAGTTATTTAAAGTATAAAAATACAAATTTGAGTATTATTAGGTTAGTATTAAGGTGTACAACAATGTTTAGTATGAATATAATGTAATTTTTAATGTAGTTTAAAAATATTTTTTTTATATTTTATTCAAAATTATTATGAATTTTTAAAATTGAACACATCAGTGAAAAAAAAAATGTTGAATAAAGAGAAATTATAAAGAGTTAGTGTGTGTATATATATATATATTAGATTAAAGTTAATATAAAATTAGCTTAAATATTACATTATTTGTTGGTTTTTAAATCAAATAATGTATGTAAATAAAAATATAAATTTTAAAAATAAGTATAATTAACAAATTGAATAATAATAAATGGAATGCACACATTAATTGTGAACTCCCATTAATATGATTCATATGGTAATGGTTTTCTTCAATTGAAAATAAACATAACAATTGCAATGCAATTAATAAAACCTTCACGAATTTTTCCTTTAAAAAAAAAAATAAAACCTTCACGAATTTTAAGTTTCCATGTACTAATAAAATGAAATTTAAGTCTTCACATTTCATGAACAATTGAAGCTACGAGCCATAATAATTAAGTGCTCGAATTCTCTGTTTTATTTTCTCAGATATATATATATATATGATATGAACAAAAATACATGCAAATTCATGTTCAATTACACAAAAATATTATATGTTTTCCAATATAGTTCTTAAAAACTGACAAATGAACTATAATAAATTGATTTTAAGCTTTTTCAAGCACAATATCAAAAACCAATTATTTTGCAAAACAAAATTTTTTTTTGATGGACTTTTGCAAAACAATTGTCAATATCAATTTTTTAAGATACAATTTTTTTTTTTTATGGATAGTTTGCTACTAATTTACATGAGGACATAATTATAAATACAATTTAATTTAATAGTTGGATTAATCCAACAATTATTTCAAACTGGCTTAATATATTTTAAATTAAATTAAAGTTCAAACTACTCAAAACAGTGTAATAAATGGATTAAATTTATGTAATATAATTCATAGTCATTTTTTATTATTTTAATACTTATGTAATAACATTTTTACTAATATTATTATATTATAGTTAATTTGCACTCACTTGAATTTATTTCAGCATAAATATGAAATTATCAAAATCAGAGCTATATAACTAAAACAAATCAATTTCAAACTTTTTGAGTATTTCATTTAGCATATTTTAAAAAATTTAAAAAAATTAAACTTAAATCAAAATTTGAGTTAAATTTTAATTTTTAATGTTATGCTTAATTTAAGTTCAAACAT